>NW_004624784.1:4034061-4056220 GCF_000247695.1 Heterocephalus glaber
CCTTCAACCCCTCCATTCCTCCCTATTTACAAAGATTTTGTTCCTATTTTTCCATTTTCTCATATTAATCCCATTGCCTTCTATCCTTTCCCCTACCCCTCCCACTTCCTTCCCCTTTGCCCCTTTTCTTCCTATTTCACATTATCAATTATACGTTTTAGTCCTTATTTATGCTTTCAGTTTCTCACACCAGAGAAACTATTCAGTATTTATACATGTGTTAGACCATTCATATTTAATGCTGCAATTTAGTCATTAGAACTTGAAGTTGACATTATATATGTATTGGTAGTTTTTCCTGATTCTTCTTCTTTTTCTTTTCTTAATTTCCTGTGGGATATGTGTGCAATGCTTAAAAGTTTATCTTGTTTTATATGTAGTGTTTTGATATCTATCTTTCTATCTGTCTGTCTGTCTGTCTATCTATCTAATACCTTTGTTCACAAACACTTCTGTTTGCAAACAATTTGATTTGCAAAGAAAAGCATTCAGCAAAAATTTGCTTCAGTTTGCAAATTCTGCATTGGGTGACAAACACAACCATGGCTATCTTTCCCACACAAACACAAATGCAGCCATCTTCTCCAAATTCATGAAACAAATTAAGTTTATATACTGAGGTACCACCGTTTGTGTGATATATATATATATATAAATATATATATATGCATAATTTTAAGTACAATTATTTTAAGTCCTTCATCTAAAACACATTGAGCCCCACATCAAATGATGTTATAATTTTTATTTCAACTATTAAGTGACTTAGGAAACCAATGAACAGAAAAATAGTTTATTGTCCAATTAATTATCCCTTCATGCTTAAATGATATTTTCATCAGAGAAGAAATTCAGTTGATTTATAATTCTTACCCAGTACTTGGAAAATGTGTTGCTCTCTTCTATGGTTTTATAAGAGAAATTTGAGTCCTTAAAATCTGTATTTCCTCATTTCTCTCCAGCTGCTTTCAAAGTTTTTCATTGAATTTGTTCTCAGGATTTAATTATTTGTCTCAGCATAGATTTTATCATATTTACTCTACCTGGCATTCGGTCATCATCTTCAATCTGTAGGTTGATTTGTTTGACAGATTTTGGGAGCTTTCAACCATGTTTGAATGAATTTTTAGCCCTCTCTTTTTCTTCTTTCTCTGGAATTGTGATGATATGGCTATTAGTTCTTTTTTTTTTTTTTTTTTTTGTCCCAGGGGTCTCTGAGGCTCTGCTTGTTTATTTTTCCAATCTATTTAATTTTAATTCTTCAAATTGGGTAAATTCTATTGATCTGCCTTCAAGTCTATTATTTCTTTCTTCTCCCATCTGCTCTTGAACCTTAGTGAGATTTTATTTTTAAATTCTATAATTTTTGTTTGACTTTTATTGTTAACTTGAATTTATTTACTGAGGTTTTTTGATTTTTATTTGTTTCAAGACAATTTGACACTGCCTATTGAAATAGGGAGCTGAATATCAAATAAATAGCTCATTTTTAGACAGCTTTGGTCAGTTTCATTGAGGCTGGGTGAGAGTACACACTCAGCTGATTCTCTCTGTACTGTTGTAGCATGGGAATTGGGCCACTTTCTGTTTCTGCCATGATGGAATGTGGAAGGTCAGCTCCTTGGTTTTCTTTGTTTACACTACCCAGCACACACAGTGGGAAATCAGAGTTCCCTGCAGTCTGTCATTTGATGAAAGTTTAGCACTCTGCTCATTTCTATCAGTGCCTCTGGAATGGGGAATCAGAGCACTACTGGTTGCTTCTATGGGGGAGGAAGGTGGAGTAAAGAATTATCTCTCTAGTTGACTCATCTGATTGGTTTGTCTCAGTGTGCAGTGGGACAGGGAGTAGTGTGTAGTATTTGACTAGAGAAGAAGAGTTATTCCCCAAAAGATTTTCTATTGTTAAGCCACCATTCTCCTAGTCCTCTGTTTAAGGAGGAGCAAGCTTTCCCTACAGTGTTTTTTCTTTTTTAACCTATGCTTTTTGGTAGATGAAATTGGAGACTTCTGAAATTTTCTTTTAGGGACAAATGAAAAATAATAATAATTTAAAAAACAGGGGATATCCTACTATGTCATTCCTTAAGACCTAATGTTTCTAGGCAATGCACCTTTTTTTCTTACTTCAGAGTTTTCTGTTTTGTCCACTGGGGAAGAATTCGCCTACTATATCTTTGCCACAATATCATTTATTGAAAAATAATTTCCCCCAATAGAAACATGCTTATAGTTATAGCTTGTATCTAAATGTCCCCCTAAAGCCTCATGCAGTCATAGGTGGGGCTTTTTAGAGGTGGATCTAGAGTGTGTGGTTACTAAATTAGTCCACTGATTGGTTTAGCATAGTTCTGCTGGGACCAAGGATGTGATACTTGGATTAATTCATGGGACAATTCTAGGATTAAGGGCTCTAGGATTAAGAGTGGATAAGCCTGGATAAGGGACAGAAAGTGTCTTGTTGCTTGTCACTGGTTTGCTTGCTTTTGCTGTCTTGTACCTGCCATGAACTGTTTCTCCTCTGTGATGCCTGTCTGCCATGCCACCCTGCCTTGGAGCCAGCTGATTAGAACCAAAACGTCTACAAACCTGTGAGCTAAATAAATTTTTCCTCCTTAACTTTGGGTGTTGGGTATTTTGTCTCAGAAATGAGAAAAAGTAACTAAGGCGGAATTTGGTACCACAGAAGTGGGGTCATTGCTGTGACTATACCTGACCATGTGGTTCAGGACCCTTTGAAACTGGCTTGTGGAAAGAGTTAGGAAAGGTTTGGAGATGCCAGCTGAAAAAGAAGCCCTGGAGCTTTAGGCTGTACTTGATGGGAGATTCTGGTCAGAGCTGAGAAGACCAGGATGCTGACAGGAATCATGCTGGTAAAAACCAGGCTCGAGGTTTCTGCTGGGAAGAAGGATTGCACTGGCTGTTGGACTCCAGATGATGTGTGTTACGTCTTGGTAGAAAGTGTGTCTGGATTTTGGTCATGTCCAGAGACTGCCTGAGCCTGAGATTAAGAATGATGGACTAATTAAACTTACAGAAGAAATTTCAAGGCAGTCTAATGTTGAAGCAGTGGCATGGCTACTATTGCAGGCCTTTAGCCAGATGTTTTAGCAAATAACCCAGCAAAATGATTCAAAACACTGTGAATTTGGTCAGAAAGGAAGCTTTAGTAAAGTTGTGGTCTGCAAAGATGCAACAGAGGAGAAATTGGCTGCCAAAAGGTCTAGTAAAAAAATGCCAAGAATTTCAGAAGAAGACAACATAAAACACGGCCAGGAAATCTCAAGAACCAGCAGGACTCCAGCTTTTGCAGCCTCAGAGTTATAAAGGTGAAAGACTTTGCTTTGAGAAAAGAGCCCCAGAGCACCAGGTTCCAGAACAGTGGCAGCCTAGAGAATTTGTTCCTCAAGATTGGGTTCAGAGTGTTCAGTAATCTAGGCACTTAACCCCTACAGCCAAGAGACAAGTAAGCTTGGCTACTATTTCAACTGGTGGCAGACCCTGGTGTGATCCATGTGGTGCTGGTTTTAGGTGCATGCTGAATGCAAGAGTTGTGGGGGAAGTAAAGTTTCCATCCAGATTTCAGAAGAAGGTCTGAGAGACCAGGCAGTGTGTCTCTGAGAGGGCAGTGTGTGAAGCTGTGAGTGTGAAGCCAAAGGTGCAATGGAGACCCTAGAAGTTTAGAGAAACCAGGAATGTGGACATTCTGAGGAAAACTCCAAGGGGGTTGTACACAGCTGGCCCAAGAGAGAAGCCATGTGAGTTACTGCTATCAGAAATGCAATAGGGGCAAAGCCACCCAAGCCCTTTGGATTTCATATCTTGCTACAGTTTTCACATCTTGCCAGGGGTGGAATGTTGGAATTTTGTAGCTTGTATCTAGATGTCCCCACAAAGCCTCATGCAGTCATCAGTGGGGCTTTTCAGAGGTGGCTGGATCTAATATTTCTTGACACTGGGATTGATTCATAGTGCAATACTAAGATTAAGGGTGATTACTAAATGAATCTGCTGATTGGTTTGGCACCCACCCTATGCTGCATAACCTAGATAGAATATAAAAGGGGCAGGAAGAAGCTGCTATTGTTGCTTGTCTCTTGTGGTTTGCCTTGCTGCCTTCTGCCTGATATGAACTATTTCTCCTCTGTGATGCCCATCTACCATGCCACCCTACCATGGAGCCAGCCAGCTATGAACTGAAACCTCTACAAGCTGAGCCAAAATAAACCTTTCCTCCTTTAACTTTGGGTGTTGGGTATTTTGTCTCAGCAACAAGACAATTAACTGAGATGCTTATTTAGAGATTTGGAGAATACAGAAAAATATATAAAGAAAAAACCATTCTTTATTTGATTACCCAGAAATAACTTCTCTTAAAATATTATTTCTCTTCCTCTCCTTCATTTTTCCCTGCACAGTCTATCATACATATACACATACACATATATTCTTCTATTAGCATAATTAGAGAATATAATTATTGGATTGCATACAGTTGATCTGGAGTTCTTGAATTAGTCCATTTTCTCAGAATTATTTTATTTATGAATCATTCATTCAACAGATTGTGTTTTGAGTACAACTTTGTGCCAGGCATTATGGTAGCTGGCAATACAAGCAAAACAAGGAATGCCCTGCTGCCCTGGAGTTTACACTCTAATGTATGTAGGATTGGGGAATGGAAAAGAGGTAATACATTAGTAATGAAAACAGATAATTTGCCACTTCATGAAAAGTGCTGTGGAAATTATTGATTAGACTTTAATTCCCTCATTATATAGCATACTTGTTGGTATGAGTAAATAAATAATGCCTGAAAACAACCAGTGTTGTAATAATGTAGAGCAACTAGAATTTACATGATTATGTAGTGAGAGTGTAACTTACAAGTACTTTGGGCAGCCTTTGGCACTGCCTACTGAATTAAAAATGAATATTCTATGACCCAACAATTCCATTTATAGGTATATACTTAAAAGAAATGAGTACTGATATCTACCATACTAATGGACACGTGAAAAAAATCTTTATAATAATATTGTATGTAATGCCCCAAGCTAGAAACAACTGAAATAATGGAAATGCTAAGTTGTGGGATATTCATATGGAGCTATGCTACAGAGCAACAAAAAATATGTAAACTGCTGTTGCATGCTCCTCAAAGGCCTAATAAAGAATGAAAGAATGCTAACATTAAAAGGTATGCACTATATAAAGCCATTTATATGAAGTTCAAGAATAAGTAAAACTAACTAGCCCTGGAGGACAGAGAAGTTGTTATTCCTGCTGGAGCATAGTATTGACTGGCAATAGGTGTGAAGGAAACTTGTAGGTGCTAGAAATTTCCTAGGGCATAAGGTGTGTCAAGGAACAAGCACACAAATCTATACATTTAACATTTGGGCATTTTATTACATATGGGTTAGAGTTCAGTAAAAAAGTAAATTAAAAATTTGTGTGTGTGTGTGTGTGTGCAATACTGGGGATTGAACCCAGGGTCTTTATACTGAGCTACATTCTCAGACTTTTTCAATTTTTTTTTGACAGGACTTGTTAAGTTGCTAAATTAACATAGGCCAGGCTCAAACCTGTGATCCTCCTGCCCTAGCCTCTCAGATGGTTGGAGTTACAGGGTGCACCAATACACCCAGATAAAATTTTCATTCATCTTAAATTTTATTTGGTGGCTGTCAAATTTGACACACTGATCTGTTGATTTTGGGTTGGTGCAGTATCATTTTGAGACTGATGAGAGATTTATAATATGTTTTATAAGCTCAAAATATACTCCTAATTTCTTTTTCAATCCCCCCCCTTTTTTTTTGTTTTCTCAAGTGCACATCTCTCCAGTTCCTTCAGATAAAATTGCTCTTTCTTTTATCTTTAATCCAACTGTAGATGAAGAGTGCATTCTACATATGCCCAGGAAGAGCACCACCACTCAGGTCCTCAACATTCATACTCTTGCACTCACATCAGCTTCAGGACCACCTGGATTACTCATTGTGCCACTTAACTCTTTTTATGCCAGTTACTCCATGAAGTCCTGGATTCCTGGATTATTCTTAATTCTCAGGATTCTCATTCTCATACATGGGAGTATGGGGAGTGATGCACCCACTTCCAGGACTCATCAACATCTGACACCACTTTGGTTTTTGATTTATCTATTCTTTTGCAGGAGTTTGTGTTACTTTCATTCACTTCTGTATCATTCAGCAGGCAACATGCTGAATGGAGTATTCTTGGTTATAGTAATAGAATCAAGACTTCCTGCATCTTTGCATGAAGAAATGTCTCCTAGGATCTTAAACAAATGTTAATTTTGGGTAAGGGTGAGGAGTGTCTGGAAATGAATACATCTGTATTTCCTGAATAGACGTTTCCTTGACACAGAGTAGCCTGACAGATGTGTTGTTTCTTGAAACAGCCCAACTTTGATCTACCCCCTGCAAGCTAGGTACTCTTCCTATGGGAAATTCTCTAGAGAAGTGACCATTGCAGGCAGCTTTCCCAAAGTTCGCAGCTGGCACTTGAGATCTATCCCTTTTCTTTGTGAAATTTTCATGGTACAGCTGAGATTGTTCACAGAATTCTACCCAACATTATCTCACTACATTTTAAGGTTTGCTCAGTGCTATAAATTACATTTTAGAGATTTATAATCTCATTATATGGCAGTTTGGTTGTGGTTGTTGAATGATAATTCTGTTGTTGATGATATTTCTGATCACTTTTATGTGTGTGTAACTCTTCAGTTTGTGCCAGAAAAAGCTTTCAGTGAATTGAAGGAGCAGTGGGTTTATATTTCTACAAACAAAAAATATCTCTTACTGTAATAAGATGGTAAGAGAATGAGGATAGCAATAAAATCAGCATGTGGATAGAAATGAGGCATTTATATCCAACAGACTGGGTTCAAATACCAGCCCTACCACTCAATAGTCATATAGCTATTAATCAGATAATCTTTCTTAGCTCAGTTCCTGCCTCTGTAATATGAAAATAATATTTGAAGTATTATATTACATAAGAATTGATGAGATTAAAATTTTTAGAATGGAGCCTGTCCCAAATTAGGTACTCAACAAATATTAATTTCATTCCTACCCTATATTTGTCGTAATAAAATGAAGGGCTCTCTTCTTGCCAAAAACATTTACCTCCTGTGTCCATTTTGTAATTTGACATTGTTCACCATAATACATAGAGGGACATGGGAAATCTGGCATAGATAATAGTGGAAATTCAAATATTTCTGAGAGAACACACAAAGGGAATAGAGCAAGTAAACTAATTGCAGGCACATGTTCCTGTAAAAATGTATGCTTGGCTTTCAAAGGGAACCAAAATAGACTATCTGTAATTCCATTTTAGATTTTTATTACATGTAGGAATTTATCTCAGCACTCTATGTCTGCTGATTATATGTCATCCATTCACTTTTCACTATCAGATTTCAAACACTCCAAAAATAAGAATTATATAATACCAATAGTTTCACATTTCCCACAGCATGCAGAGTACCCATTGGATATTTTATAGGCATAGTAACATTTCTGGATTATTGCATCTTTTGTAGTTCATGAGGACTACAGTGCTTGCTAGGAACATGGAAAAGAAAGAAAAACTACCCTGTTGGATAAAAACCAGTACAACCACATATAATTCTTTATTAGAATCAGGATTGTTCCTAGAAACCATTGCCTGATTGAAAACTAAGCTGCTAAAAGTTTCCAATAAATTTTTGAGTCATGCATCAGTTTTTACTTTGAACTCATGATTATATCACCAATATGATTATATTAGGATTATTATTTTTAATGTTTTTTGTTTACTTATTTATTTTAGAGCCAGGGTCTTGCTGTATAGTTTATGCTGACCTTGAACTCACTATGCAGCACAAGCTAGCCTCAAACTCATGACAATCCTCCTGCCTCAGGCCCCTGAGTGCTGGGATTACAGGTGTGCACCACCATGCATGACAACAATGTTTTGTTTTGTGTTTTTTTGAAATAGTGTCTTTCTGTGTAGTTCAGGCTGGCCTTGAACTCACTGTGTATCCCAGGTTTATCTGGAACCTATTGTGATCCTCTTGTCTCAGCCTCCTGAATGCTAGGATTACTGTGCCCCATGCTTGGCTGGTACACAAGGATTATTCCTGAAACATAGCAGGCTTTGGAATAGTCTTATGTTCAAGAAACTTAGTTAAGGATGATGTCTATATTGTGAATGAACATGGCTATTCCTTACTCCCTTTTTACTCTTTGATATGTATCTAGAGATGAGAGATCCTAGTAGGGTTCATAGAGTCTCTTTCATTAGTGATTGTTTGCTCCAGTTGTATCTAATCATTCAGCTTTCCTTTGGTGCCTTTACCTAATGAATAGAAATTCCATGATACTCAACTGGTCATGAAGCACTTCTAGAGTCCCTTTATGAACTCAGAAGGAGGATTTTAGTTGTCTGCTAACATGTGAGCATAATTATCGTCAACAATTTTTAAGTAAAAAAAGTACAATCTTAACATTAATGCCCAAGAAAGAGAAGCTCTAACTCCTCCTTAAAAGCAGGATTTCAGATTTTGTATAATACTATTCCCCTCCTCTAATTCTTCCTCTGTTATTTCTGGGGAAGTCCTAGTGCTACTAAAGTACGGCTGATATCATACTTCATGGAGAGGCTGCATACTTTCTCCCTAAAGTCAGAACAAGGATATCAATTTCTAGCACTGCCATTCAGCATTGTTCTAGATAATCCAGAGAATGGAATATGAAATAAAATGTGTCCATACTAGAAAGAAACAAGTAAATGTGTCTTTATTTGGAGAGGGTTTGATTATGTATGTAGAAAGTCCAATCAAATGTTCAAAAAAATTTCTAGAAATAAACAGAAGTCAGCAAGATTGTAGGCTATGAGAACAAAATACAGAAATCAAGTATATTTATACATATTAGTGATCTATGAATTTATAAATTAAAATCTTAAAATTAAGATCTTTTTTGTGAAAATATACCATTGAGAGAGTGTAAACGTAACCCAGAGTCAGAGAATATGTGTACCATACACACATGTAATTAGAGATATATCCATGACATATAAAGAGCTTGTATATGTTGGCAAGGAAAAGACAAGACCCAATTAAAACATAGGTAAAAACAACAAGAAAAAAATTAAGCTGACCCTTCCAATGGCCAAGAAACATATGAAAAGATGTTTACCTGGATTTGTCATCAGGGACTTACAAAGTAAAATTGCTGTCTTGTATTACTATTGTGCAACCACCAGAAAATCCAAGATGAAAAAGATGGTAAATATTAAGAATTAACAAAATGGCAAAAATTGATACTTTCATATTCTGCTGCTGGAAGTATAAATAGAAATATGTTTGAAAAAAATGAAATTGCGCATATTTTATGGCTCAGCAATTGTACTTCAAATCATACAGCCAACAGAGATGACTGCTTTTGTCTGACAAAAGACATGCACATAATTGTTTATACCTGTACTATTCTAAGAGCCAAAACGTGAAAAGTACCCAAATATATTCTCACATATGAAGACTAAGCCAGCAATAGGAATGAAATACATTGCACACAGGAGTATAGATGAATCTCATAAGAAAAATGTTGAGGAAAATAGGCCACAACAAAATTATGCTTGGGTATTTTTTAATGTAAAGTTAAAATATAGATTGTTAGAAGTCAGGATCAAATTATTCTTGGGAAAGCTACTATGATCTGACCAATTCAAGTAGAGTTTAGTTCAATTTGAAAAAAATTCAGTCAGTTCTAAAACTATTTATATGTTATATATATATATATATGTACTCTATTTGACAGAAAGCCTAAAAAAGGAGACAGAGTAAATACATTTCCAGACAGACTAAAACTCAAGACAATTTATTCCCAGTAGACCCAAAGTGAAAGAAATCTTTAGGTGCATTTTTCATGTGGAAGAAAAAGAAAATGATTCATGATGGAAACATAGAAATGCAGGAGGGAATGAGATTTAATAGTATAAGATGTAATGATAGGAAAAAAGTTATTATTTATATGTGGCATAATTGAAAATTAACAGGCAAATTTAAAAGTAAGTTTAGTAAATCATTCAATATATGATCAATATACAAAGATCAATTTTATTTAGATTTGCAACAAATATTAAAAAATAAAATTTGTAATAATAAAACAAGATTGTATCAATAATGTCAGATATCAAGCAGTGAATCTATCAAAATATTTGTAGCGTCTGTGAAAAGCAGGGCATTATGTTGAGAACAATTAAGTACACACATGGAAGATTGTAGATTGGTATGTTTCATATTGTAATGATGTTAACCTTCCTCATTGATATTTATAGTGATTCAACCAAATCAGAATCCTAGTGAGTTAATTGAAATGAGAATCCTAGTGTGTTAATTTATTTTTGGAAAGTGATAAATTGATTCTTAAATTTATATGGAGATGCAAAGGGCCAAGAATAATGAAGCAATCTTGAAGAAGTTGAACAAAGCTGAACAATTATACTATCAAGACAGTATAGTATTCATGCATGGATTGGGAAATAAACCACCAGCATAGAAGTTCAGAAAAAGATCTGGACTTGCATGATCAGTTGATATATGATAAAGGTGCAGGGCTCTATGGTAAGGATTATTTATTAATAAATTTTATTGGGTTAATTGAAAAGACATAAGAAAAAATATTGTGTTCTGCTCCTCACACAAAACTGAAAATCAGCAGGGCTGGGATTGTAGCTCAGTGGTGCTGTGCCTGCCTGGCAAGGGCAAGGTCCTGAGTTCAATTCCTGGTACTGCAAAAAAACCCACACACAACCCCCCCAAAACCTGAACATCCATTTCAATTGAGTCATAAATGTAAATATAAAAGATAACAATAAACTGTCTAAAAGAATATGATTTATTTTCATGACCTTTATTTCTTACAATCAGCGATGAATACAATGAAAAATTGACAATTGGATTTTAATAAAATATTAATATCTAAGTATAAAACATACCACAAGGAGAATTGACCAAAAGGCTTCAAACTAGGAGAAAGTATTTGGGGTAATATATCCAACAAAGGACTTATTTGACAACATAACAGTCATAGAGTTGGACAAGAAAAATACAATCATTCTGAAGGAAAACTGGACAAAAGATGTAAACAGGCACACATATATTGCTGTGGTATGATTCTTTTAATTCTTTTGGGAAGATCCCCAGCAGGGGAATAGCTGCGCCAAATGGGACCTCTAGTCGTAGTCTTTTGAGGTATCTTCATACTGATTTCCACTGTGGTTGCACCAGTCTGCACTCCCACCAACAATGGAGAAGGGTTCCTTTCTCCCCACACCCCTACCAGCATTTGTTATTGTTTGATTTCTTGATAGCAGCCACTTTTTCTGGGGTGAGGTGGGATCTCAGTGTTGTTTTCGTCTGTATTTCTTGAATGACCAGTGATGTTGAACATTTTTTCATATATTTATTTGGTGCTTTTAATTCTTTGTCTGACAAATGTCTGTTCATTTCAGATAAAAGAATTTAAGAAAAAAAAGATATAAACAGGGACTTCTCAAAAGAGGATGTGTAAACAGCCAAACAAAAAAAAAAGATGCTTAACTTCATTAGTTTGGCAAATTTGAGTTAAAAGTCACTCCAATACCCATGGAAAAGACTAAAATTAAAAGATGTTAATTCTAAGGATTAGGAAAGAGGTAAAAAACGTGAGCTGTCATACACTCAGATGATTGTAAATTGATTCAGCTACTTAGGAAAACTCAGACTATGAAAACTGAACATATATAGATGCAAAGACCCCTAAATTTTATTACTGTCTTTATACTCAGCAACAAATTATACACATTGTTAGCAAATATACATGTAAGAATTTTCATCCATCATCTACTCATAATTTCTTCAAATCGGAAAACTAAATTATCCATTCTACTAGAATGGACAAAGTAACTTTTGTTACTTGAAACAATCTAGATGATATACTTGATGTTGAAAGAAAGGTAAACACAAAGCAATATATACTATATTGTTTTAATTTTATAAAATTTAAAAATTAACAACTAATCTGAAGTATGAAAAGTAGAGTAATTGTTGATCGTAGAAAAGATAAGTACAGCTTTCAGGAAGGGAAATTCTGGTAATAGTTTATTTCTATATTTGAAGAATATAACCTGTAAGTATTGCTTTGTATAAATTCACAAAGCTGAATATTCATTATTTGATTTGTTTACTAGATTTATGTTCTGATTCAGTTGGAAAAATCTTTAAAAAACATTTTTGATTAGCATGTATTAATTGTACATGCTAATGGGGTTCATTGTGATATTTTAACACTTACATACAGTGTGCACTGATCAACAACAACCACAAAATCTTTGAAATAGTGAGGGACACTGGTATTTTATTTCTCTTTAATGGGTTGTGAATGCTTCAAATTTGGGGTCTATTTTTCTCTTTTCTCCTTTTCCTTCTTCATTGTCCTTGTTGTCTTCTTCCTGGGGATGAAACCTAGGGGCTGGCTATGCTTGGGAACTTGAAATGTTCTGTTTACACAGTAGATGTCAAATAAGGCTGTTTCCATGACTGATTGATTCACTGAATCAATGAATGAATGAAGCAGTCTTTTTAGAAAAGTGTTTTTATTTTATATATTTTAATATGTTTGTCAATTAGAGACTGAGCTATATGTTGAAGGGTAAATAGGTTAGTGATAGGAAGCAGTAAGAATTTGGTATTCTTATGCTAATGACATAGAAAAAATAAAAACAAGTAATTTATTACCTCATTAATTAACATTTAATTAAAATGTTTTGATCAATTCTTTTTGTTCATAATTTAAAGAGATGTTATTTTATTATATCTTGTGTTCATATTTTGAGATACCATAGTTAATATTTTTATTTGTTCAGGTGAAAATTGTCTATATTTTTGTTAAAACTCTTTGGGTAGATTAAATGATTTATAAAGTTATTGATGGTCTTGTGTAGGGGTTTGTAATGATGAGCCAATTTATTATCAAGAGGTGAAATTAGGTGAAGCCTTTACTCTTCATATTGAACTGCCCTATTGTGTCCATTTATCTCTTACTGGCCCCTGAACCTGCAGAAATATGATAAAATGTTTTTTTTTCCTAGGTATACAATATGTTTACATTTATCATTGGGTGCTTGTACCTGTACATGATGTATCTTGGTTTTCATTTTTTTCTCCCATTACCTGTCCATCCCTCACCCCCTCCATCCTTCCCTATTTACATAGACTACGGATAATCTTTTTTCTGAACCATCTCCTTTGCCTCTTGCTTCACTTCGATAAGGTGAATGGACTTATTATAGTTGTCAAATTCAGTAAAACTGTCTAATCTGAGATACAATACGGAAGTATATTCAGAACACAACTAATACAGCCTGCTTGTTAACATCACTAGCTGCATGACTTCTTTATCATATTTTAAAAATGAACCGTTGTAATTGAGAAAACATAAAAACTTCGGTCCACCGTGAGCATTGCTTTAAATTTCTAATATCTGAAGCCTAAATTTGTGTTTTTTACTGTGGTTCTTATAAAACCGTTAGAAGTTTCAGATAATCAAAACAATAGTACTATACCAGCAAAGCTCTCCATTGGAAATGAAGAGAAATAAGGACATTTCTAGAGGACTAGAAGCTGAAAGACTGTACCTCCATTGGATTGTCTTATAAGAAAGGTTAAAGGAAGTTTTTCAAAGTGAAAGAGACATTGATGAATAAGAAGACAACATTGAATGCTGTAAAATTATTGGTAAGAATAATTATACAGACAAATTTAGAATATTCTCATGTGATAAACATGGAATATAAACCATTCATATCATTTGTATGAAGACCAAAAAAACCCAACTAACTTCCTGCTGGAACCGGGTCCCGCGGAAGCCAGCAGCCTGCATCCTGCTGCACTACATCACGCGGATGCCACGCCGCATCTGAATACACACAGCAGAGGCGCCAGGGGGAACATGGTTATGAGCCCCAGAAGATAGAGGAGAAGTGAACAACAGAGAGGGCCTTTCTGATGCTCCTCAGTGAAAATTGAAGCCCACTGGAAAAGTGAAGAAAAACTCTTCAGTAAAAGCACACTGGACCATTGTGGTTGGTAAGTTGGTGGGATCAACACCTCCCATAGAAACCCAGACTGGCATAGTGGGGAGGACAGCTGGAACCTGCAGTAGAACCTTGCAGAGGTTTAATCCTGCAGGAGGTCAGGGACTTCAACTTGGACCTTGCAGCCAGAAATCAGCCTGAATCTCAGTAGACTTCAGCTGGCCTTGCTGAGACTAATTGATTTAGACTCACACACTGCTGCCCACATTGCCTAACAGGACAGAAGAAACATACCATGAGGAGGGAGACCTTTGTTTGATTGTTTGTTTGTATGTATACATATATATTTTTTTTTTTCAGTTTTCTTTTCTTTTTCTCTCTCTCTATCCCTTCTGGCTCTATATTTCTCTCCCTCTTTTTTCCTGTTTCTGTCCCATTCTGATTTTTTTCTCTCTCTCTCTGACCTCATGACTGTCACTTTTATAGAAAGATGAGTACAATTTCTAGCTTCCCTATTGTTGTCACTTTGTTCTGTACTTGATTCTGTTCTTCTGCTCTGTCTTCTCCTCCTGTCTTCAACAGATCCCCACAATTTGCACAATCTTCCCATGTCTCTAGCCTCACCTCTAACCTTTCCCTCTCCCTCTATCTCTCTACCCCTCCCTCCCCAACCCCTCCCAAATCCTTATCCTGAAGGGTAAATTTGCCAAATTGAAGGGTTTACTTACTACAAACATATTTTGGGCTGGCCCTAGATTTTGATCTAGCTTTCCTGGTTAAAGGTGACAGATTAACTACTACCACAAATTGTCATTTTCTAAGCTGTGTTTGATGCTGATTGTGTCAATGGGGCTAAGGTGTTGTGATTGATCTAATCAGTTGTCCTTCCTGGTATAATGAAAATGAGATTGCCTAAGAGTCATTAAACACTCAAAGCCTAAAAAGTCCAGTTATACCTGGAGGATATCTCTGAGGAGCAATCATTCCATAGGGGCTCTAAACACCAGTAATAAAGATACTCAAAATAAGAAATATTGGAGTATCAGCCCAGGAATTAAAGCAAAAAATAGCACCTACCTCAGAATTAAAAATGAGAAGACACCTTGGCAGGACACAAACACAGACTTCCAGCTCACCAAAGGCCAATTCCGGGGGAAATGAGGTGGAAAAATATGATAATCAATCACCTGGATGACCTGAACTGATAGCACAGGAAGTAACAAAACAGATGAATGAGGCTCTAGAAAAATTCAAAACAGAAATAATTTCCCAGATAACTACAGAGATGGTGAGCAGAGTGAAAGACATGATTAGAGGCTCTAGAATAGAAACAGATAAAAAAAGTAGATTAGCTCAGAACCATGCTGCAAGCCATGAATTCCCAGCATAATAAAGAAATGGAAACCATGATTGCCCAACAGAGGAAAGAAATGGAATCCATGAAACAGATTCAAACAGATACCCAGGAGATTAAAAACTCCAATGAAAGCATTCATAGCAAATTGAGAGAATGTGAAGATAGAATATCAGATATAGAAAACAGAATTGCAGTAAGTGACCATGAAAACAGAGATATCTTCAAAATAGTAACAGACCATGAGAAATCAATCCAAGAACTCCTAGATGATGCAAAGAAGAATAACATAAGACTGATAGGAGTCCATGAAAAAGCAGGAGACAGTACAAATGACATAAAAAACTGTTCACAGAAGTAATAGAAAAATTCTTAGACAGGGGTGGAGAATTTGACATACAAATAAGTGAGGCATATAGAACTCCAACTAGCCATGATAAAACAGAGCTACACCTAGACATAAAATAGTCAAAATCCCAGAAATGCAACAGAAGAACAAAATCCTACAAGCAGTTAGAGAAAAGAAACAAATCACATACAAAGGAAAGCCCATCAGAATCACAGCAGACTTCTCAACACAAACCCTCAAGTCAAGGAGAGCCTGGAATGAAGTATTTCAAGCCCTAAAAGAAAATAACTTCCAACCTGGACTGTTGTATCCTGCGAAATTTATCTTTCAAAATTGATGGGGAAATTAGTTACTTCCATGACAAAGAACACCTGAGAAATTTTGTGAACACCAAACCAGCACTCCAAACAATTCTAAGCAATATCCTAGAAAAAGACAATGAAGGTCACAACTCCATGAGGCCCAACAGCGGGAAGCCACCAAGCAAGGCAAGAAACTAAAGGAAAAGGGGAAAAATAAAAAATAAGAGCCCAAAATGGTAAAACACCATGACAAGGATGAGTCAGTATTTATCAATAATTACCATCAATGTTAATGGCCTCAATTCACAAATCAAAAGAAATAGACTGGCAGAGTGGATTACGAAGCAAAATCCAACAGTATGCTGTATACAAGAAACACACCTAATTCAAAAAGACATTCATAGACTGAAAGTAAAAGGATGGAAAACAGTTCTCTATGTGAAAGGAACCCAGAAGAAAGCAGGGGTAGGAATCTTATTTGCAGACAAAATAGATTTCAAACCAAGACTAATCAAGAGAGACAAAGATGGTTACCTCATCCTTGTGAAGGGAACAATCCAAGAGGAAGAGATGAAAATCCTAAATATATATGCACCAAATATGAATGCCCCCAACTATACAAAACAAATATTAATGGACATGAAAAACCAAATAAGCTCTGATACAATTGTACCGGGGGAACTCAATACCCCACTGACACAAATAGACATATCATCTAGACAAAAAATCAACAATGAAATTCTAGAACTGAACCAAGCTTTTGAACAAATGGACATAATAGATGTCTTCCAAGTGTTCCACCCCACAAAATCAGAATATACATTCTTTTCAGCTGCACATGGGTCATTCTCCAAAATAGACCACATGCTAGCTCATAGGGCATGTTTAAGTAAATGCAAAATAATTGAAGTCACCCCCTGTATATTATCAGATCATAGTGCAATAAAATTGGAGATCAATAGCATGAGAAACCATAAAAGCCCCACAAACACATGTAAATTGAATAACACTCTCCTGAACAACAAATGGGTCACAGAGGAAATTAAAGAAGAAATTAGACAGTTTCTACAAATAAATGATAATTCCAGTACAACATACAGGAATCTATGGGACACAATGAAAGCAGTTATATGCTGGAAATTCATAGCAGTGAATGCTCACACTAGAAAAACAGAGCAAGCTGAAATAAACAACCTAATGCTGAACCTCAAGCTCCTAGAAAAAGAAGAGCATGACAAACCCAAAGCTCATACAATAGAGGAAATTATAAAGATCAGAGGAGAAATCAATGCAATGGAAACTAAGAGAATGATATAAAAAATGAATTGAAGAGTTGGTTTTTTGAGAGAATAAATAAAATGAATAAACACTTAGCCAACCTTATCAACAAAAGAAAGAAAAGGCTCAAATCCATGCAATTAAGAACAAAAAAGGTGAAGTCACAACAGATCCAGCAGAAATCCAGAAGATCATCGATACCTACATTGAGAACCTGTACTCTAATAAAATGGAAAACACAGAAGAAATGGAGAGATATGAATGGCATATGAATTGCCAAAGTTAAATGAAGAAGATATAAAAATTCTAAATAGTCCAATACAATAAGTGAAATTGGAAATGTAATAAAAAATTTACCATCAAAGAAAAGCCAAGGTCCTGATGTCTTCACTGCTGAATTCTATAAGACATTTAGAGAAGAACTATCACCATTACTCTTTAAACTCTTCAATGAAATTGAAAGGAAAACAATACTTCCAAATCCATTCCTGGAAGCAAGTGTTACTTTGATTCCAAAACCAGGGAAAGACCCTACCAAAAATGAGAACTACAGGCCAATCTCCCTAAAGAACATGAATGCAAAAATCCTCAACAAGATACTGGCAAACAGAATACAGAGGGTCATCAAGAAGATCATATACTCTGACCAAGTCAGATTTATCCCAGGGATGCAAGGATGGTTCAACATTCATAAATCAATAAATGTAATACAATATATCAACAGAGGCAAGGACAAAAACCATATGATCATCTGAATAGATGCAGAAAAAGCATTTGACAAAATCCAATACCCATTCCTGATATAAACCCTATAGAAAATTGGAATAGAAGGTCTTTATTTGAACCTGATTAAGGCTGTCTATGAAAAACCAACAGCCAACATCATACTAAATGGTCAGAAACTGAAAACTTTCATGCTAAAATCAAGACAGGGAACAAGACAAGGATGTCAGCTATCACCACTCCTATTCAATATAGTTCTGGAAACATTAGCCAAAGCAATTAGAAAAGAGAAAGAAAGAAGAGGAATAAAGATAGGAAAGGAAGAAGTGTAACTGTTATTATTAGCTGATGATATGATACTGTACATAGAAGACCCAAAAAACTCTGCCAAAAGACTTCTAGACTTAGTTGACAGATTCAGTAGAGTAGCTGGATACAAGCTCAACACTCAAAAAACAATAGCCTTCTTGTACACAAATAACAGACTCACTGAGAGAGAAATTTAGGAAATAATTCCTTTCACAATAGAATCCAAAATAATGAAATATCTAGGAATCAACCTAACAAAGGAAGGAAAAAACCTCTACACTGAAAACTACAGCACTTTGAAAAAAGAGATCAAAGAGGATATAAGAAAATGGAAAAACAACCCTTGATCCTGGGTAGGAAGAACCAATATAGTGAGAATGGCCATACTTCCTAAACTACTATATAGATTTAATGCAAATCTAATTAAAATTCCAACAATATATTTCACAGAACTAGAGAAAATAATCTGAAAATTCACTTGGAACCAGAAAAGACCCAGAATAGCAAAAGCAATTCTAGGCAACAGAGACATGGCAGGGGGTATCATAATCCCCAACTTGAAATTATACTGCAAAGCTCCTGTGATAAAGACAGCATGGTACTGGCAAAGAAACAGGCCTGAGGATCAGTGAAATAGATTCGAAGAAGCAGAAACAACTCCAGACATACTCAGACACCTCATCTTTGACAAAGGAGCCAACCACCCTCATTGGAGGAAAGATTGCCTATTTAATAAAAGGTGTTGGAAAAACTGGATTTCAATCTGCCAAAAATTAAAACTATACCCATGTCTATCACCATGCACTAAACTAAGATTGAAGTGGATTAAAGATCTAAATATTAAAACAGAAACACTAAAGTTGCTGGAAGATAAGTTAGGTAGAACTCTTGGGACAACATTGGCATAGGAAAAGACTTCATGAACAAAACCTCAGTATCATGGGAGCTAGCACAAAGAATCAACAACTGGGATCTCATTAAAAAGTTTCTGCAGTGCAAGAGAAACCACCAACAGAGCTAAGAGATAATCTACAATGGGGGAAAAAATTTTTAACAAATGTACCTCAGACAAAGGGCTACTATCTAGAATATATAAAGAACTTAAAAATCAGACCCCCCAAATTTAAAGACCCAATTCAAAAATGGGCATCTAAAGTGAACAGACATTTTTCACACAAAGAATTAAAAGCAGCAAATTAACATATGCAAAAATGTTCAACATCACTGGTCATTTGAGAGATGCAGATGAAAACACCACTGAGATTCCACCTTACCCCATAAAGAATGGCTGCTATCAAGAAATCAACCAATAACAAATGTTGGCAGAGTTGTGGGGAGAAAGGATCCATTCTCCATTGTTGGTAGAGGTGCAGACTGGTGCAACCACTGTGGAAATCACGATGGAGATACCTCACAGAACTAGGGTTAGAGGTCCCATTTGACTCAGCTATTCCCCTGCTGGGTATCTTCCCAAAAGAATTAAAAGAATCATACCACAACGATATATGTGCACCCATGTTTATAGCAGCACAGTTTGTAATAGTGAAAGCTTGGAAGCAGCCCAAGTGCCCATCAACTGGAAACTGGATAAAGAAGATATGATTTTTTTAATAAAATGGAGTACTACTCAGTCATAAAGAATGAGAAACTAGAAACATAGCTAAATGGATGCATATTGAGGCCATACTCTTAAGTGAAATAATTAGGACACACATGTGTAAATACCAAATAGTTTCTCTGATGTGAGAAACTGAAAGTGTAAATAGTGATTAAAATGAATAATTGATAATGGGAAATAGGAAGAAAAGGTCCTAAGGTGTAGGGTAATTGGGAGAGGTAGGGGAAAGGAAAGAAGGGAAAGTAGGCATAGTAAGTGATGAACAGTAATAACTAACAATAAGTAGAACAGTTATGCTTTATTAAAAATTACATAAGCATACTCTCTTCACTCTCCCTCTATCTCTCTGTCTGTCTTTTCTCTTTCTTTTAATTTATCTCACTATACTTTATATTTAGAGTTCCATGCTATTCATAATTGACCATGAGTATGTGAAACTATGGAAAATGAAATTGTGGATAAGTGAGAATTAATGCCTAATCATTACTTTATAGGTATGTCTCTCTGATATACTCTGAATCCCTGGAGACAAAGGCTTTATCGTTTATAGTTCACAAAAGCTGTGGGTCTCTTAGACCATTTTTTAAAATAGGGAAATGTTGTCATTCTGAAGATCACAGCCAGAGATTGTTATAACTCCTCTAATGTTTACTTGGTTCAAGGTGGCCATACTTTGGCACAATGGTTTGGGGCCAGTGCTAAATCATTTGCTTATTATTTATGTAGATCTGTTGAGGTTCTGCATACAATCAGCATACTATTTAGTGACTTTGTAAATATTCCCTTTGTTTTGTTTTGAATTAGAGCAAGCACATACATTCTCATAAAATGTTATTTTTGACAGTGGCAAGGGCAATTGTAATTGGTTTTGATAATTATATTTATCATTGAATGGTGTATTTTACTGATTTCTGATCCTTCTCTTCAATATAGGTGGTAGCAGATCTCAGTTCAGTATTTATTGCCATGGAAACAAAATCTAGGCTAACAGGACTGCTTCAGACATGTTCATTGGACTGTGGTTTTCTTGGTGAGGCTTTTCCAAATAATGCAGTCCCTCATGATCTCTTTCTGTCAACACTGTGTATGTATATGCTGGGTGGGCTTTTCTAGTTGAATTAGTAGTTACTTTAATCTGACTCTGTTTATAAAAGTACTATAGAGATTAGTTCTAAACAGAGCAGACCTTGTGATCATGTTTTCTGCTTGTGTTTGTGTGCATGTATGGCTACTGAAGAAATAATAAGTGTGGAAATGCTACTTTTTCTACCCAAGTTGTAAAATGTCTTATTTCAGCGTCTTTCCTTAGAATGGCTGCTTTCTTCCATAATTGGTCTTGATTTTGGGTTGTGTGTAACTGCTGTTTTTATATAATTCAAGTTATATGAAATAATAAATTATTGATGCAATTGACATTGTAGTAATTTTTATTTTTTCTTGATCTAATGAAGTAAACACATGATAGATTGTGTTCTGCTTCTATCTTTCACTTCATTCTACAAAATTCTAAGATAAAAATCATGTGCACAGTGTCCCAGCATTACCAAATTAGATGTTCCTTTGAGCTAGTGAAAACTTATACTTCAGAATGAAAATAGGTCTTAGTGGACAACACCAAAACAAAAGAAAGGGAGAAGCCATACTGTGTATGAGTTTGTGATATAATGTGGTATAGAGAATTTCCAGAATGCTTCAGATTAAACCTTAAGTGTTCATTGTGCCATATGAAGTGACTAGGCTGCTGCATGTGGTACCCACTGCCAGTGACCCTGTGTTGGCTGATGATAGGATTATTTCTACTGCAAAGTGATTGAGACCAACTATAATACTAGGTTGTGCTATAATGACTGGTGCTTTGAAAATATCACAGGGAAAAATGAAGAGTGAAAACAAGAACTTAGATGGAACAATTTTTTCCCCTATGTTAGTGGTTTGCCCTTTTGAAAGGGGAGAATGGATGTGACTCTCTAGATTTTTCTCTTTGTAGAGGTTAATTTTATGTGTCAACTTGACTGGGCCATGGAGTGTCAAGAAATTGGGTCAAACATTTCTTTTTTTCCCCTTAAATTCTTTTATTGGCACATTTTAGGTATACAATTCATTTACATTTATCATTGGGTGCTTGT
>NW_004624784.1:4056725-4073161 GCF_000247695.1 Heterocephalus glaber
AGCAGGGGAATACCTGGGTCACATGGGACCTCTAGCCCTAGTTCTTTGAGGTATCTCCATACTGATTTCCACAGTGGTTGCATCAGTCTGCACTCCCACCAACAATGGAGAAGGGTTCCTTTCTCCCCACAGCCCTACCAGCATTTGTTATTGGTTGATTTCTTGATAGCAGCCACTTTTTCTGGGGTTAGGTGGAATCTCAGTGTTGTTTTCATCTGCATCTCTCGAATGACCAGTGATGTTGTATTGAAAGGGAAGCAAGGCTTCCAAATTCATTCCTGGAAGCAAGTGTTTCTTTGATACCAAAACCAGAGAAAGACCCAAACCCAAAAGAGAACTAAAGGCCAATCTCCCTAATGAACATAGATGCAAAAATCCTCAACAAGAAACATTATTTCTTAATATGTCAGTGAGGGATAGTTTTGGAAGAGATTAATATTTAAAACTGTCAGTGATCCCTGGAGAAATAGATTTAATATAAGCTATGTAAATATATAAGGTTTTACAAGGGTCTTTTACTGTAATAAATTTTAAAAAACTAAACATTCATTTTTTGAACATGCCTACACACACACACACACACACACACATACACACACACACGCATCTGGAGGTAGACCATCCCCTAAAGTCTCATTTGTAGAAAGCTTAGTCCCCAGCCGGTGACACTATTGGAAAACAGAGGAAACACTAAGAGGTAGGGCTTGGTTGGAGGAAATAGGTCACTGGAAGTGCACCTTTGAAGGGTACATTTTGTCCTCAGTGTTTCTGTCTGTCTGTTTCCCTCCATCCCTTTCTCTTTCCTACTCCCTCTCCCTTCCTCAAAAATGCTTCCCCTCATTTCAAACACACTTATCTCATTGTTCTTACCGCTTTCAGAAATGGTTCTGGAAGTCCTCTTTCTTGAGGCCATTATGTACAAAGACCTTAAAAGCAGCTATACAGTTATACCATAGAAAGCATGGATATTGGCAAAAACCCAGAGTCTTGGTTGACTGTTGTTTCAATATGGGAAAAGTGATATATATGACTGCCCATATATCCTGAAGCCATCTTGATCTTGGATCATGGATATATAGATAGAAGCAAACTCTAGGATGCAGGAGGCTAATAATTATCCTTCACATGCAACATGGAATGGAGGAGATGCATAAACACTGTGACATGTTCAAAAGAACTGGTATTTTGAAGGAGTTGTGAATCAATCAATCATGACCTATATAAATAACTAGAGATATTTTTTATGAATGAGGGTTATGATAGATGCCTCTTAGTAAAAGCACTTATGAGATACTGTGAGAATAGAGATGAGGAACATTTATCAAGAAAACATGAATGGTCAAGTGAAAGCCTCACAGTAGAGTTACATTTGAGCAGTCTTGAGTGAATCGAAGCATACTAGGGACATGGAAGGTCTATAAGTTTTAGACTACTGGGTGGGTTAGATGGGTGAATTTGTACAAGGGCAAGTAATGAATTCTCTTTCTTAGTCCAGAGATTTAAGAAATTACTAATTTGCCTTTATTAAAAATGAAGATTCATTTTAGCAAATTCATTAAATCAAATGTATAAAAAAGAAAATAATATATAATCCCACCCCTAACAGATAACTTCCATTAGTATTTTGGACCTATATCACATTTGGAATCAATTTCTTTTGCTTCAACAGGGGAAAATGTGCTGCATTTTTCTGTGAAGATTCCCTTTTATAAAGTTTTTTTTTTTTCTTCTTGAGAAAGCAATTGCTTGTTTTACTTTCAAAAGTTGAGAAAATGGGCTGGGGGTCCTGCGTTCAATACCTCTCAAAATTTTATGGTGGAAACTTTTAGATAAAGGAAGATTTATGAGGAGTTAATAAAGCTTTCATAGGTCCTTTCTAGGGCCTGATAGGGACCTAGGTAATTTCATATTCATATTTTTTTTTCTGTTCCTAAAATGATCCTTTCCCCTACTGCATAAACTTTGAGTTGTTCAAAATCTGAACCCGCCCCCATTTTTAGATTATTTATAAGTGAATTTCATTTTATAAAAAGCAGGATCAACTGAGCATGGTGGCTGTTGCTTATAATCTCAGCTTCTATGGAGGCTGAGGCAAGGGGATACCAAGTTGGAGCCCAGTCTGAGCAACTTAGCAAGACCTTGTCTCAAAATAAAAAGTAAGATAATAAAAAAGGTTAGAGGTGTAGCTCAGGGATAGGGTTCTTGCCTAGCACACACTAGGCCATGGATTCAACCCCTAGAACCACACAAAACAGAGCAAAATAAAACAACACAACAACAAAAAACAAGAATCAAACAGCTCTTAAAATACCAGCATCTTTCTCTGCCATTGAATAATCTATATTATTTTTATTGGAAAATGTCTTTTAACATGTCTGTACCATAATATTGGTAATTTAATTAAATAACTTTGTTGAGAACTGGAGGCTGAATAAGACCTTTCTTCTATTTGTATTTAATAATTATTAAGTATGTACTGTAAATCTTATACTAGAGGGAGAGATTAACCAGCTTGTTTTGGTCAGGAATTCCAGTCTTTTTTACAGGGCAATTTCTGGGAGTAAAAGAAAAGTACTGAGTGAATTATTTGGTTCTTCAGTATTTTCTCTTCCTGTTGTTGTAGTAATTTGGATTCAGATAGAATATGGAGCTACTCTTATTTCAGTCAGAATTAAAAATTCTCTCTGGCATGTTTATTTAAGACTTTTTTGATTAATATCATACTCATTAGAATTATTAAAGCTGTTTAAAATGTGGTTCCTGGCTACTTCAAAAAGATCATAATAGGGTCAGGGATTTAGCTTAGTGGCACCATGCCTGCCTCACAAGTGCAATATTGTGAGTTTGATCCCCAGTACCAAACAAAACAAAACAAAAAAACCATAATAATAGATTGGGTGAATGAGCACTTGTACATAGCATCTGTAACATGTTTATTAGGAAATCACTCATAACAGTGTGGGATCTTAATGAAGAAGTTTAGTTTAACTTAAAAAAATATGGAGGTAATTTCAGGAATCCAGAAAACACCTAAAAAGAAATATGATTTCATTCCCAAATGTCTACACTTATACTACACATTTTTAAACTAACAATGTAAATGCAAAAGGAAATAAATTTGGTTTTCAGATAATAATACAAGCATGATCAGATATTACTTCATGAAATGACAATACTAATCAATATTAAGACACCCACTTCTGTGTGGCTGTTAAAAACTATTTCTCAGGCTGGGGATTTAGCTCAGTGGTTCTGGTGCTTGCCTTGCAAACATAAGGTCCCAAGTTCGATCCCTGGTACCAAAAAAAAAAAAACCCCAACAACAAAAAAAATTAAAAAAACCAACTACTTCTCATCTAAAGTTTTTGATTGTTCCTAGTTTGAGAACTTTCCTTTTGGTATATACTATCATATTTTTGCCACCAGTGTTGGTGGTTAAATATTCAGCGGGAGACATTTAGTATGGTAGACTGAATGGATGTACATAATAAGTGGCTAGCACACCCCCAAGTCATGGAGTTGTTGCAGTGCAACAAGGTAGAAATCTAGTTTAAAAGCAAAGAAATTCTGAGGAGCTAGAAAGTAGGAGGAAAGAAAGCCAGAGCATGAGGATAAATTTAATCTACAAAGATTATATTTGACACAAGCCTACGAGGTAAGTCAAAGCAATAATTCTCTGTTCCTGAAAATGAGTCCCCTTCCTGAACTTAAAGATGGAAAAGACTGTACTGTCTCTTAAGTAAGGAGAAAAATAATTATGTATTAAGGATACAGCCACAGAAGTATCCTGGATATTGGGTAGAAAAGGCATGTGTTAAGAATGGGAGCCCTGGGCTTCTCTAGTGTTCTGAACCAAGAAACTTACTTCAACAAATACCCATTTGTTGGATATTTATGTTGCTTGGCACATCCAGGTACTGATCTAAATTCTTACAAATCTTAACTCAATCTTGATAATGCTTTTATGGAAAAAATTGGCTTAGTGCAAAGAGGCAAACAGAAAAGTACCTCAGGCATCTTCTCTGTGGCTTCCATTGCATGGAACTACATCAAGAAGTGAATTTTGTTAAAGGTGAGCTAAGCTGAAAAACACAAAGTGTATGTACAAACACTGATGGAGAGGATCAGTAGACTCATGAAAGGGAGAATTCATAATTCATTGCAGACCACAGACTTCTGTGTATAAACGATCCTATTTTCTTTGTGCTAATATCAGTTTTGATAGTTTAAGTGATCTATGTCACATGGCATTAAATGGAGAATCAGAGTCCAGATTAAAATCTAAACATCAGAGACCACATTCTTGGTAAATAACCTATATTTTCTTCATACAAAATGAAATTTCTTATAAATACAGTATGTGTTTTCCTTACTCTGAATAGATAGATATCTCCAAATATAACCAGAGAAACACATTTCTGTCCATAACAGCCGTAGTTGAAGGCACTCATTAAAAGAAAAGCATACTTCAGTTCATATTAGTTCTTTTCTCAACTTAAGGCTGATCTCTCATTAATTTATGTCTTAAGTTTTCTCTTCTTTTAGTTTCAAACCTAGTTTGACTTTTCTCTCCAAAGGCAGAAACTCCAGGAGGTATCTACTCTCCCCCTTTCAGATTTGACCTGCTCTGAATGAACTTTTTGGCCTTGTCAGAAAAGAGGCATTTTTTTTCCTTCTATCTCTGGTAAATTACCCCAAAGCTAGCTTCCAGCAGTGGGCATCTATGTTTTTTCCCTCATGTCTATAAAGCAAAAACGTTCTGCTGTCTGTTCTCTCTCCTAATGAATTGAATCCTGTGAAAAAATTAGTGGTTCCATGGTCTGAACTTGACTTCTCCAGATCTCTTTCAGGCAGACTGGTTTCCTTGGTTACTCCTAAAAGGCACCAATTTGCTCATCCATCTCATATTCTTTCTTTGGTAATGCCTGTCTACATCCAGTAACCATTTTTTCTTCAGACTTTGGTTATTGAAGGCCCCTGAGCTGAAACTTTATGTTGATTAGGACAATTGTTAGGATGCAAGGCTTTGTCATATCTGCCCCTGTTTACATTATGGTTAACAACACCCTGCAGGATGCTAACTAACTCTTTGCTTTAACTCATGGAGTTTAAGACACATTTAACTTGGTGTGGACCATTCTCAGGGTACCCTCTGAGCTGGTGGTTCACTTTTTCTTTAGCTCAATTAGAACAGGCAGATGTACTTGCTTTTTGTTTTCACCTGCTTCTCTCTCATTTTTAAGTCTCTGAAAATGTTTGTTCTGCCCTTAACCTGGAATCTTCTCCCTTGATTTTATTGTTAAAATATTTTTGTATTCCTCTGGAACACTGTTATTATTGATTCATCCTCAAGGTCCCACTAAAGGACAATAGAATGGTCAGGATTTTTTAAAATGGTATTACCACCTTGGGAAGGAGAGTTGGAGGAGAACATATAAAAATGGGGCAAAATGCTGAAAGACCGAGTAATTACTCAGAACAAGATACTTTGGATTGTCAAGATCTTTTTTTCCTGAAATTTTTGTCATTTGTGCAACTGGAGACTTAAGAGCAAAGGGTAAGCATTTAAAAAGCAAAAGAGTATTATTTACTTTTTCTGCACTATAAGGAATTGTATATAATTTTGACCTGTCTTTCATTGGTTGTTGGGATGATTCAAGTAGATAGCATGTAAAGTACCTTATTCCACATATGGTACTCAAAATTCAACAAAAGTTGATTTATTCTCATTTATAAATTGATAGGAAGCTCTGACATTTTAAAAAGACTTCTACTGATAAAAACGTAGAACATCTTGTCTGACAGAGTAAAAAATTTTCTTGGAACAACTAAGGGCTCAAAGAGAGGCAAAAATAGAAATAAGAATAATAAGCAACTTCCTTTTTCTCACCTCTTGCAGTAGTGTGAATAAATGAAATACATTAGTGGATGTGATTGTGAGGGTCGTTGAATCTCTCCAGGTCACTAGTATTTCTCAGGTTTTATGGCTAGTCACACAGCTCTTCCTCACCACCACTAGGGTTTCTGTGTGGGGCTTTGATGGGGCTCACTTTTCATTGCCAATCAAAAGAGAGACTTTCCCTCCATGGGTCATCCTGGATCTGTAAAATTTCTGAAATCATCTTGTGAGTCTTGTAGGAATGGGGCTGATCACAGTGATGCCAGTGGAGACACATAGCTTTTTATAGGATTTTTATTTCAAATGCACTGTTCAGGATGAACGATAAAAGAAGATAATGCCTCATGGGCATACTTTCCTATTTCTGAATATCCTGCAGGTTGCAGTATCAGCATTTGAGGTGGTTGGTGACTTATTTTCATTATGGATAAAGTAATAAAATAAAAGCTGAACAAAATTTATGAGGTGCAGAGTCAGTCAGAGTCACTGGTGAGGGGATTGCTCTTTATCACATGTGTCAGTACTTTGTCCTAAGTTCTATGGAGACTGAGACCTTGGGGGGGATGACTGATTCAAATGCTCCTTTTGATTTATGAGACTGATAATTAAGGGGCAGCTCTTCCCAAGGGAACATTTATGAAATAGGCCTCAAAAATGATACTAAACAATTAGCAGCTGAGGTTTCTTTTTTTCTTAAAGGTTTCAATATATTTAAAACATGAATAAATACATTGCCATTTTGTTGAAACGAGTAAATTTTAATGTTATTCTGCTTTAATTCTGTCATTTTAGGGTTTTAGCATTTTAAATATAATTCTCAATCTCAAATGAAAGGCATTTGATTGTATTTTTGGGATCAAGTAATGGTTATAGAGATGTCATTTAGCTATCACACTGTTAGAGCTTTTCTTTGGACTTAAGACATATTTTTTTGAGGAATAAATGTAATTTAGTAATCAGAATTTATCAAGAATTCTGGACATTGTTGTTGTTGCCTTTCATTTCTATTACCAATCTCATATTTGAATACCAATTTTCCAACTGACATAGCTGTTTCTAACTTCCAAAGTCTAAATTTGAAGAGGAAATGCAATCATATTTGTTATGGTAGTTTCAAATATGTAACATGGAAAAATGCAAAGTTCTAGAGAACACTGTGTAAGTTAGTATTGTGAAAAAACAAGGTGGCATGGAGTATATGTTAAGAGAGGGGAATCAATACTGGATGTATACTAGGCCCTTATTGCCCATGATCTCATTTAATCTTTAAACAATCTTTGCTGCAACTCTTAATAGTCCTATATGTAGAGTTTCAGAAAAATGAAGGACTGTGACTCTAAAACCAATGATTTCACCCCGACCTAACAAGTACAATGTAAGTATATCAAACTAGTCAATGGGGGACTCTCCCATCACTTATTTTAGTAGAATTCTCCTGGTAGTGAATTGACAAAATTCCAGCAGTAGTATTTCTGAGTGTATAATTTTTAGTTCTGTGAGATGCTTGTCTTTGATATCTCAACTAAATAGTGTCTTAATCACTTTCTACTCAGTGGGACAAAATACCCAATACCCACAACTTAAATGAGGAGAGTTTTATTTAGGCATGTTTTTAGTCCATATTTGCCTGGCTTCAAGGCAGAAGGGGCATGTGGGGAGAGGGTCTGGCAGAGGAAAGCTGCTCATGTCATGGGAGCCAGGAAGCAGAGAGAGAAAGGATGAGCGGAGGAGAGCGATACACCCTTCTAGGTCATACTTCCAGCAATCTACCTCTTCTAACCAGGTTCCATCTGCTAACAGGAAGTTAGCTCTATTGTCCTCATAATTCTATCATCTTCCAAAGGCCACACCTGTGAGCACATGAGGCCTTTGTGGGAAATTCTCAATCCAGTTCATTTTTTTAACCTTTTTTATATGTATCAATTAAAAATCATGAAATATCCACAAATCCAAAGAATGTATAAAATATATGAAAATTACAGTAAATATTACATAACCATCCTTCAGTTAAGATATAGAATACTACCAACATTAGTTTAAGAAACAGAAATCGTTAAGACATAGTATATTTCCAATTTCTAAGTTCTGTATGTAGTCTTCTGCAATCACAACTTCAGCATTTCTTCCAAGAAGGATCCACAACCTCTACTTTTACAGCGGTATTTTCTGGGTCTTCTATATGTTTTGTATCTTATAAGTTTTCATATGTGTAAATTTCTATGTAATGTAATTTTATGTTTGATTTTTGAACATGAAATAAGTGATACCATACACTGTAAAATTTTGTTACTTACTTTCAGCTCAAAAATTCATCCTTTTTTACTGTTGTGTAAAATATTATTGCATTAATAAATTATAATTTATTGATCCATTCCACCATTGATGGTCATTTGGGATTTTTTTCTATTTTAATTGATTATGCATAAACCATTATAAACATTATTAGCATACTTCAAAGTTATTTTTGCCAGTGAATTTCATTATTTATTTATTTGTATATGTTTGGTATATATTGTGAATATATTCATGTGGCTAGCTGGTACCTGTACATGTCAGAACTTAATTCTTTTTATGTTCCCTTCTCCTCCCTTCCTCCTCTCTCCCTCTCTCTCTTGGTCCCCATCCCATCTGCAGAATATCTATGTACTTGTTTCCTATGACCTGTATTTTATTTTGCTCTTTATACTTTGGGTTTTTCATATAAGAGAAACTATATGATATTTTAATATTGTATGTCTGATTTGTTTCTTTTAACATTATGGGTTCAATTGTATACACTTTCCTACAAATGATCCAAATTTATTCTTCTGTTGTAGCAGAGTAATACTCCATTGCATATAAATCCCATGTATTCTTTATGTATTCCTTTGTTGATGGACATATACATGGCTTCCAAGATTTAGCTATTATAAATTGTGCTGGTATAAACATTAGTATATGTATATCACTAAGTTATATGTCTTTAACTATTTTGGGAATATACTTACAAGGTGAATAGCTGGGTCCAATGAAATTTGTATTTTTAGTTTTATATTTTTGATTTTTTGAGAAATCTTCATATTAATCTCCACAGTAGTTGTATTAGTTTACATTCCCACCAGCAATGTAGAAGAGTTTCTCTTTCCTGCAGCCTTGTCAGCATTTGTTATTATTTAATTTCTTGATGAAATCAAATTCTTGATGAAATGTATTCTTTCATGAGTACATAGACTCTGTGTTTTTTGTTTTGTTATTTTTGTTACCGGGGATTGAACTCAGGACCTTGCACTTGTGAGGCAGGTGTGGGCCCCACTGAGCCAAATCCCTGGCCCTCTCAGTGTTGTTTTGATTTGCATTTCTCTTCTGCCCAGTAATATTGAACATGTTTTTCATGTATTTATTGGCCATTTGTACTTCTTCTGAGATGTGTTTATTCATTTCAGTTGCCAATTTTCCATTGGGCATTTTATTTTGGGGAATTTAATTTTCTTAAATTCTTTATATATTCTAGATATTAGTTCTCTGAGGTGTACCTGGCAATTATTTTTCCCATTCTGTAGGTTGTCTCCACTCTACTGGTTGTTTTCTTAGCTTTTCAAAAGCCTTTTAATTTGATTTAATTCAATTTGCTGGTTGTTGATATTATTTCTTGTGCAGTTTGGGTTCTGTTCAGAAAGTCCTTGCCCAAGCCTATGACTTCAAGAGTTTCTTTTTTATCTATTTTATTCCAGCATTTCAGTGTTTCTGTTTTAATGTATAGGTCTCTGATCCATTTTGATTTTAGTTTGGTACACAGTGAGAGATATGGGTCAAGATTCAGTCTTCTGAGTGTGGTTAGCCAGTTTTCCCAGAACCAATTGTTAAAGGGGTCATCCTTCCTCTAACATAATTTTTGTTCCTTTGTCAAAGATCAGATGGCTCAATGTGTCTTGGCTTATTTCTGAGTCCCCTATTGTGTTCCACTGGTCCATATTTCTGTTTTTGTGCCAGTACCATGCTGTTTTTATCACTGTAACTTTGTAACATAACTTGAAGTATGTAATTGTGTTGCATCTTACTATGCTCTTATTGCCCAGGATTGCTTTTGTTATTAAGTCTCTTCTGATCTCATATGAATTTTAAGATTTTTTTCTCTATTTCTGTGAGAAATGACTTTGGTATTTTTATTAGGATTGCATTAAATTTGTATATCAGTTTTGGAAGTATAGCCATTTTGATTATGCTGGTTCTGCCTAACTTGGAGGAGGGGATATTTTTCCATTTTCTGATATCCTCTTCAATCTCCTTTTTCAGTCTGATGTAATTTTCACTGTAGAGATCTTTTACTTCCTTAGGATAATACCTAAGTATTTAATTTTTCTTGGTGCTGTTGTAAAGGATATTTTTCCTAGTTTTTTTCTCATTGGGTTCATAGGAATACTATTAATTTTTGCATGTTGTTTTTGTATCCTGCTACATTACTGAATTTGGTTATTCTAACCTTGCTTTGGTAGATTTGGGGGTCTTCTATGTAGAGTATTATGTCACTTGCAAGTAATGATAATTTGACTTCTTCTATTTCTATATATATGCCTTTTTTTCTTGCCTAAATTGCTCTTGCTCATGATTTGAGTACTGTGTTGAGCAGGAGTGGTACTAAATGGACATCCTTGCCTTATTACTGATTTTAGAGGGGAAGCTTTCAGTTTTCTCCCAGCAAATATGGTGTTGGCAGTAGGTTTGTCACAAATAGCTGTATCAGATTGAGATAAGGTCCTTGTACACCTGTTTTCTTCAGTGTTTTTTTAAATCATGAAATGATGTTGGATTTTGTTAGAGGCTTTTTCTGCATCTATTGAGATGATCATATTTTTGTCTTGGCTTCTGTTTGTGAGAAGAATCATTACATTTATTGATTTGTGGGTGCTGAACTATCCTTGCCTTTCTTTGTTGAAGCCTACATGGTCATGATGCATTTTTTTGGATGATTTGTTGTAATGTTTGCCAGTATCTTCAGGATTTTTACATCTATATTCATTAAAGAGACTGATCTATAGTTCTCTTTTTTGGTTGGACCTTTTTCTAGTTCTAGAATTGGGATAAGAGTAGCTTCCAGGGATGACTTTGGGAGTACTTTTTCCCTTTCAATTTCTTTAAGAACTTGAGAAGTATTTGTGTTAGATCTTTACTGAAGTTTTTATAGAATTCATCAGTGAATCCATCTGGAACTCAGCTTTTACTAGTTGGTAGGTTTTTAAACTACTACTTCAATTTCATTGCCCATTACTGGATTATTCAGGGTTTTAAATATTTTTGGTTAAGTTTTAGAAATTCACATGTGTAGAAATCTATGATTTCTTCTGAATTTTCCAATATTGGCATACAGGTTTGCAAAGCAATTGTTACTAATCATTTTGATTTCTAAAGTTTACATTGTGACTTCAGCTTTTTCATTTTTAATTACATTGATTTGGCTGTTATCTCTCTTTTTTTGGTCTAGATTGGATAAGCGTTTTTTATATTTTGTTTATTCTTTGGAAGAACCAAGTTACTGATTCATTGATTCCTTTTTTTGGTCTCAATTTCACTGATTTCTCCTCTGATCTTGGTAATTTACTCCTTTGTACTAGTGTGTTTGATTGTTCTTGTTTTTCTAGGACCTTAAGGTATATTTTTAGGTTATTTATTTATTTTTTTTTCACTCACTGTGTATTTGTGATGTGGGGATTCACAGGTATAAACTTCCCTGCTAGCACTGCTTTCATTGGGTCTCATAAAGTCTGGTATGTTGTACTGACATTATCATTTAGTTCTCGAAACATTTCTTCCTTGTTTTTTGTGTAACTCATTGTTTATTTAAGAGTGCATTGTTTAGTTTCTATGCATAATTTTTGTGTTTTCTTCTTTTGCTTAGTTGCATTGTGCTATGATCTGATACTATGCATGATAAAATTCCAATTATTTTACATTTACTTAAGCTTGTTTTACTGACCAGTATGTGGTATATTTTGGAGAAAGTTCCATGTGCTGTTGAGTAGAATGTATATTCTGTCGTTTTTTTGGGGGAAACACTCTGCAGGTATCTAAGAAGTCTATTTGTTCAAAAGTTTCGTTCATATCTGATATTTCTTTGTTGATTTTTTTAGTTTATCTGAGTATTTGTGATAGTGACATATTGAAGCCCTGTACTGTGATTTTGTTTCTGTTTATCTGATCTTTTATGTCCAGTAGTACTTGTTTTGTGAAGTTGGGTGCACCACTGTTCAGTGCATAGATGTTAATAATTGTTAATTTTCCTGTTGGAGTATTCCCTTATCCGATACACAGTGATCTTTTTTTGCCTCTTTTGATCAGTTTTGGCATAAAGTTCACTTTGTTTGAATAAAGGATAGCTACACATGCTTTTTGGGGGTTATCATTGCATGGAATATTATTTTCCATCCTTTGCTTTTTAGTCTATGAATTTCTTTTTGGGTTAAATATGTTTCTTATATATAGCATACAATTGGGGTTTTGTTTCTTGATCTACTCTTCTAATGTGTGTCTTTTGACTGGGGAATTGAGACCATTCTCTTTGAGAGTTATTACTGATAATCATTGACTTATTCCTTTAATTGCCTTATTTTCTTACTGCTGATTCCTTATCTTTCCCTTCTACTTAACTGCTCACTCTATATTCATTCTCTTAGAGTTTTTGTCATTCTTACCTTCATTGTCTCTTTCTCAGATATCCTTGTAAACTTTTTTGGTGTGCTGGTTTGATGGTCATGAATTTCTTCAAGTACTATTTAAAATGGAAATATGTTATTTCTCCATCAATTTTGAAAGATAATTTTTATAGGCTATATCATCTAGTTTGGAAATTGTTTTCTTTCAGGGCTTGAAACACTTTATTCCAAATTCTCTTGGCCTTTAAGGTTTCTATTGAAAAGTCTGCTGTAATTCTAATAGTTTTTCATTTTTTAATGATTTGTTGCTTTTAAGATTCTATTTTAGGGTTAAATGTGATTTATACACCATTGTTACAGTATTATTTTCTCTGCATTTGTTCATGTATGGCCTTTATCAGTGAGATTTTTACTTTTATATAATTTTTTGTAATGTTTAGCATTCTTCTTTTTCAAAGGGAAGAACTCCCTTTAAAAGTTTATTATGGCTGATCTACAGGTGATTAACTCAGGTTTGTCTGGAACAAATTTTTATCTCTCCTTCCATTTTAAAGGACAATAGGAGTTTTGGGTTGTAGTCTTTTTCTTTCTGCCTTATGAATATGTCATCCCATTTTTCCTGGTCTATAAAAATCCCTGCTGAGAAATCCACCGGTAGTCTTATAGGAACTATATAATGTATGTGATCAGTGATCAGTACTTTTTCTTTTCTGACAATTTTGAGTCTTTTTGTAGAACTCTTTATATTCCAACTATTTGGGGTCCTTTGAGTTTCATTAATTCAGATATTCAAAACTATCCCCAGATTTGGAAAGATTTTAGCCTTTTAAAAAATAACCTTTTTATTGCTTTCTTTTCTCTTGTTTCCTTTTAGAACTCCTATAGTGAATATATTGTTTTTGCTTAATGTGTCTTATAAATACTTATAAATATAGGCTTTCTTAAAGTTTTTTTTTGTTCCTCTGACTTTAATTTCAATGTGCCCATCCTTATGCTTACAATTATTCTGCTTGATTAAATCTGATGAAGAAGCTTTCTATTGACTTTTCAATTTAGTCATGGTGTTGTTCAACTCCAGAATTTGGTTCTTTTTTTAGGGTTTTTATCTCAGTTGAGCTTCTTTTGTACTGTTATCTGCTATTTTGGGCTTTCTATGTTCTTTACAGTTTACTGTGCATCTTTGATTACCTGGAGTTAATAGATTTCTGTTTGCATTTGGTAACTGATGTTTCAATTTGTTCCCTTGTTAGTATCTTATTTCTTGATTCTTTATAAATCTTTTACAGCCTTCCTTTGGTGTCTGCACATTCAAAACAGTAGTCACTTTTTTAGGACTTCATCAAGGAAAGTCCTTCACCATTCAGCTCAGCCAGCAATTCTGGGTGGAATGGCTGGTATAGTCTTTGTGTAGGCCTTTTGCTGAGGTCTATAGAAGGGTGGGATATTTTCTTGGTCTACTATGGGACTGACTCAGTGCCTGGGTTTATGGAAGGGGAGTTGGTGCTAGAGTCTGTAGAGGCAGGCATGTATAAGCCAGATGCTGCAGTCTGTGGGTTAGGGTTATTGCCAAGGTCTGTAGGGAAGGATCTTGTGCCTGTGTTGATGGAGAAGCCAGACTCTCAGACAGATCTTCCTCTTCCCTACTAGAGAATTCACAGTCTGAAAGTATCTCTGTCAGTGTAGTATTGTACAATATTGGGGAAGGAATACTGTTAATAAAGTGCCACATCTTCATTGTTTCTTTTTTTATTTCTGTGCTGTATCTAAGTGCTGTAACATCTCACCTGAGTTCTGGAGCGCTTGCAAAAATGTTTTTGTTAGTGGTTCTTAAATTAGTGTTTCAGCTGCAGGGGTAAGGGATTGAGCCTATTGCACCTTCTTGCTTGTGTCACCAACTCACCACTTTTAAGATGACAGGATGTTATATATAAAATCTAGGATTGTTTTAAGAATAAGTATTAATACATATAGCTTAACCTGCTATATTATAAGAACAAACTCATTTACAATATTTTTGTTGTAGCAGAACATATTCAGGAAAACTGTATTGTTAAAAGAAAATACCTAATTTTGAAAGGTTTCCTATTGGGTGAGAACTCCATAAGTATTATCTATTATCATTTAAAAGTACAGGTGACCACCTTGGGGCCAGTCTGAGAAAGTTGGGTCTGTTTTTCAGTTTACTCTCTTACTATTATTTTTTGGCAAGATGTATAGGGATCTTAACTTTCATTTCATATTCTGGGCCCTTAGGCCAAGTGCTGGGTTGCATAACTCTGGTTAATAATATGATTGAGATCATTTTTTGTACTACACTAAATTTATTTCCAAAGTGTAACTCATGAAAAGGATTAGGATGAGAAAGCACAGTTAGATATGACTTCAAGTAAGTATTAAAGAGGGCCAGCCAAGGAGTTTTTAAAGGGATAAATCTGGCATGTCTTTCCATGGCCTTTGATCTGTGCTTTGATTATGCTCAGCCATCGGATTACAGGCAATCTTTTCCTGATTTACTCTCTGGTCCTTGGAATACCTTGATTATATATTACTTTAAGGTTTTAAATCTCATTTCACAGTGGTCACTGCCATATCTTACCATTTTATATTTACATATTAATGTGTCTTTTCATGTAACTAAATATTTGCTTTGTTTTGAAGAATGATTATCTTGGAAGTAAAGATGACCTATGGATACTATTGTTGAAGATATAAAGTCATACCCAGTAGGAATTCCAGAATTACACATATAAAGAAACCTCTCGGATTTATTTCTGAAACCACTCATAATGAAACTTCTTGTTTTGATTCTGCTTCTTGACCAGAAGTTAAAACAATAGTTTCAACTAGTTCAGCCTAATTTTTGTTTTTGTTTCTACTCACTAAAACTTACAAGAACAAGAGAATTCATTTTGACATGGATCTACTTAAGATTTGAAAATGATACAGAGAGCAAGTTCCTGCAAATTCCACATTGGCTTTTAGCTATGAGTTTTTTGAGATGCTTCTCTTTCTCTAAAATTCACTTTTTCTGCCCAGGGAATTCCTTCTGATATTTTATAATACCTCTAAGAATCCTTCTTTTCTAACTTGGGTGGGTTTCTGCAGCTCTACACATCCTTCTTCATCTGTAAATGCTGAAATCTTGACTCCAGTAGTGAAAGCTATGTGAGCATGGACAAATTAAAGAATATCTATATGCCTCAGTGTCCTCTTATATAAGACAGGTTAGTAATTTTCTCAAAGGTTGTTTAAAGATTCCATAAGCTGATAATGATCTGTCAGAAAACTTAATACAATTGGCACATAGTAGAAACTCAGTAAATGTATGCTAATACTTTTGAAGCTCATTGCACATTTTCCTAAGGTCATTGACTAACTTCTATGAGATCCTTACATCTCCTAACTTTATTTTATTTTATTTTTTAAAAATTTCTTTTTTTGGTACATTTTAGGTATATAATACATTTGAATTTATCTTTGGGTGCTTGTACCTGTACATGATGCATCTTTGTTCTTATTTTTTCCCCATTACCTGTGTGCCCCTCACCCCTAAACCCTAACCTATTTACATACTTCATTTCCATTTTTTTGTCTTTTCTCATAATTTTTCCTTTCCATTCTTTCCTTTCCCCTTCCCCTTCCAAACCCCTATCCCTTTGGACCTTTTCCTATTTCAAAGTATCAATTATTAGTTATTAATCCTTTTAGTCCTCATTTACACTCTCAGTTTCTCATACTAGAGAAACTATTCAGTATTTACAATTTGTTTCTTATTTATTTCACTTAAGAGTATGGCCTCAATATGCATCCATTTAGCTATAAATGACTCTAGTTTCTCATTCTTTATGGCTGAGTAGTACTCCATTTTATAAAAAAACCACATCTTCTTTATCCAGTTTCCAGTTGATGGG
>NW_004624784.1:4121262-4156331 GCF_000247695.1 Heterocephalus glaber
ATTTCCCTTTGGGGTTGCTGTAGGTGATCTGGAACTCTGTTTTTGAGGCTTGTTTATGTGTTTTCTCATTTCCTTGGGGGCGGGGGGGGGCTGTGTGCTTCTGCCACCCACACGGCTCAGCTTCTCTGCCCTAGGAGTCTGGGATGGCAGCTGCGGAGCTTCCTTCTGGGTGCTGGGACCAGCTGAGCTTCTCTGCCCTAGAAGCCTGGGATGGAGGTGGGGAGCTTCCTTCTGGGTGCTGGGACCAACTGAGCTTCTCTGCCCTAGGAGCCTGGGATGGAGGCAGGGAGCTTCCTTCCGGGTGCTGGGACCAGCTGAGCTTCTCTGCCCCATGACTTTTTTTTTTTTTTTCCCCCTTTGTATTTAATTTTGTCTTGCCTGATGGATTCATTCTGATGGCCTTCTGGGGGTTGTGATCCTCATTGTCTTTTCCTAGGATATATTTTAAAAGTTTTGGAGTGCTGGCTTGGTATTCATGAAGTTCCTCAGGTGCTCTTTGTCATGAAAGTATCTTATTTCTCCATTAATTTTGAATGATAGTTTTGCAGGGTACATCAATCTGGGTTGGATGCTATTTTCCTTTAGGGTTTGAAATATGTTACTCCATGCTCTTCTTGCTTTGAGCGTTTGGGCTAAGTCTGCTGTGATTCTGATGAGCTTGCCTTTGTATGTGATTTGTTTCTTTTCTCTAACTACTTGTAGAATTTGATTCTTCTGTTGGGTTTCTGGAATATTAACTATTTTGTGCCTATGTGTGGATTTTTTTTATCAAGGCTAATTGGAATCCTATATGCCTCATTTATCTGCATGTCAAGTTCTTTTCTCTTGGATGAAAAGTTTTCTGCCATTACTTCTGTGAACAGTTTTTTTATGTCATCTGGACTTTCTCATATTTCCTCATTGACTTTGATCAGAGTTATGTTATTCTTCTTTGCATCATGTAGCAGCTGCTGGATTGCTTTTTGTGGTCCCTTACTATTTTTAAGAAATTTTTCTTTTCCTCCTCACTAATTGCAATCCTATCTTCTGTATCTGAAATTCTATCCTCACATTGGCTCATTCTGTTGTGTAAACTTTCAATGGAATTTTTAATTTCCTGGAAGTGTGTTTACATCTGTTTTATGGATTCCATTTGTTTCCTATTTTGGGATTCCATCATGTTCCTCAGCTCCTCTATTTTTTCATCTTTTTTGGCTGTAGATTTTTAAATCATGTCTTATATTATGGACACAATCTCTGCTGTTATCTGAGAAATTATTTCTGATTTTATTTTTTCAGGTCCTCTTTCATTTCCAGTTCAGGGAGTTCAGGTGGTTGAGTATCAGACTATCTTGTTTCCCTTTGGGGTTGCCTTAGGTGATGTGGGAGTCTGGTTTTGGGACTTACTTACATGTCTTCTCATTTTAACAGGTGAAGTCTTCTCTGCTTTTGTTGAGGTGACTTTTTCCTCACTTAGTGGGCTTGAATTCTCAGCAAGCCACTGAGTAGCCTTTACTTTGCTGCTTACCAGTACACCAATTCTTGGGTTCAGAGTGGTGGCCTTGTGGATCCCTGAGCTGACTTGTTGTCTGGGCAGGCTTCCGGATTGGCCTGTGCACACTTGGGATGGCATCTAGGCATGCTTCTCCCTGGGCCTCCTATGTAGTTGTTGTCTGGGAGGGCCTTTGGCTGGGGGCTGTGCACTCCAGTTACTGTTGTCTGCATAGGCTTTGGCTAAGGTCTCCATGCACTTATCAGTGGTATCAGGGTGAGCCTCTGGATAGTGCTTGTGTGCCTAGATAGCTCTTTTACAGGTGGGTCCTTGGCTGTGACAGATGGAATGTTGGGCCTCTGGCTGAAGTTTGTGTGCCTGTGCAGCTCTTTTCTTGGTGGGCCTTTGGCTTGGGCAGGTCTTCCTGTGCCTCTGGGGTTGGGGTAGACCCCTCCTGGGATCTGCCTATAGCCTCACTGGTCTGGGCCACACAAGTGCTCCCCACAATCTATGCACACTTACTGATGGAATGGCAGGCCTCTGACTGAAGCTTCTTCACCTATGCAGCTCTGTTCTGGGCAGGTCTTTGGCTTGGTGGGTGTGCAGGAGCATCTCAGGTGTGTGTGTGGGACCCTGGCTGGGATCTGCCTGCAGCCACACAGGTCTGGGCCACACAGCTGCTCCCTGGGATCTGTGCACACTTATTTATGGAATGGTGGGCCTCCCACAGAGACAAATCTTGAAAATCAAATAGTGAGTGAAAAAGGCAAAGACAAGAATTCTTTTATGCAATACTATTTAGATAAAGAATATGTTTTACAATAGAAAATTTAAAGGGAAGCAAATGAATACTGTTAACTTCTAGTTTATCAAGCATTTGTGGCTTCAAATTCTAAAAATACATGTGGAAGTATCACATAAACTTTCTCTAATAGGTGTATAGATCACTTCGCCATGTGTGATTTTTTTCTGTGGTGCTGGTGATTGAACCTTGGACTGCATATTTGCTAAGCATGTACTCTATCACTGAGCTACAACCCCAGCCCTATTAGATGTGTTTTCAATGTATTATTACTATCTATCTGATTTTTTCTAAACACATTAAAAGTTTAAATTAAATGTGAGTGTTGCCTACAATTTTAATAGAGTAAAAATTACTTTATAAGCAGAATAATTACTACTGTAAGTTTCTTTTAGTTTGGCTTCCCCCCCGCCCCCGTACTAGGTATTGAATCCAGGGTCTTCACAGTGAGCCACATCTTCAGCCCAAGTCTTTATTTTATTTTGAGACAAGGGCTCCCTAAGTTGCTTAGAATGGGCTTGAACTTGCCATCCTCCTGCCTCAGCCTCCTAGAATCCTAGGTTTACAGGTGTGCACCACCATATATCTGGGGTTCCTTAGCACAAAACTTGCAAAACTTGCTGGCATATTCTGAATAAAAGAAGTAATGTTTTTTGGATAAATCTCTTCATATTCTTTCAAAGATTTTTATCATATACTTCATTTTTCAGGGAAGATTGCTGGGGTATGACAAAGTTGCAAGGAACAAAATGCGAATGAGTTGTAATGGGTTTATTCTATATGAGTACTAAGATTTATGAAGCAGGAACTGTCTGCTCCATGTATCTCATCCATGTCCTCTTAGTGTTGATTAGCAGAAGAAATAGTTGTATGTTGATGTGGCAAAAATCCACCTTTCTCCTAGATAAAATAATTCAGCAGCCTAGTGAAGAACACAAGCAGGAGATGGGTAAAAATTGTGCTGCATAAGAACTGGCAGAGATAACAGCTGGGCTGGGATTGGGCAGGATCAACTCAGACAAATGCCAGACAGGCAGAACATCTTCATGAGGGTCACTACAAATAGCAAGTACATATGGCTGGAAATGCTTGATAGAGATGCCAAGGCAATTACTGAAGTGACTGGCACCATTTAAGCTAAGGCACCAGAATCATCTACCAAATAGCTGAAATGATGGCAGTATCATTTTTGAGGTAAGAAGACACAAATCTCAGGGTCAGTGATTTCTATTAAAGGATGACCTTCTCCTGTCAATTCATGGATCCAGCATCTTGCATCACTCAAGAGTAAACCTGATCATGTATAACACCTGACCATACAGTGTTCAGTGCCTTTCATGTTTGCAGCTAAGGACTTTCTGTTGTACTCACCTTACTTAAAGGTGACACTAGAGGCTGGTGACTTGCCCTGTGAAATTTTTTTATGTGATTTTTATTTATGTGATTATATGTCATTCATTATATAGTGGATATTTCTTGCTTACTATTTGACAGCCAGCATATCCTTTTGTTTGGAGGTGTATTATTTATATTTCTTAATACAGTTTTAAAATTCAAGATGTACAGATACTCAGTTTATTGTCCCTCTTTGCAGTTAGACACAGGCACATAAGTTAGGTAACACTAATCAGATTCAGCCATGGAGTACTAAGAACCTGGGCTGGAGGAACATGTGGAGTAGTAAGATGAATTTTCAGAGGTAACAATAATAACAGTGCAGTGGCTGTATTCCCTGATTAGTGCTTGTGATGGTGATGGTAATAGCTAGGGTATCTAGGGTTTAGAAGAGACAATATCCTAAAGTAGTCTGGTTTCATAGTATGGGTATTTTGGAAAAAGTTCAGGTTCATGCATTAGATGTGTACTTTGTTCTTCACTATTTTCCAAACTTGGATTTCTTGGAAATTACGAACTATCTCATACCAGATAAATATGTTTTTTGTTTATGTCAGCAATTACTGAAATGACTGGCAGCATTTAAGCTAAGGTTCTAAAATCATCTACCAAGAAGCTGAAATGGCAGTATCATTTTTGAGGAAAGAAGACATAAATCTCAGAGTCAGTGATTTCTATTAAAGGATGAAATTTTCCTGTTTGTTTCTGTTGCAACCAATAAAGCTGACTGATACAGGATACAAACTCAGGTTTCAGATTATACTTGCTCTCTGAAATGGGTTATCATGATTGATCTCTGAAAGGGTTTAAAATAACTTTATAAGTTTGTAATCACTGACAGATTCTGTGATTTCAGTATTATATCTTTAAATTATTTACTAAATTAATATTTAGTAAATGTCCACTGTGTGCTAAGTGTTGAGCTAAAGAGTGGGCATATGATGACAGATAGCTCCTTGTCTCATGGTGTTCACTGTGTGAGATAGGAGGTGAATGAGAAAATAGGCAGTTCCAATACAGTTCTATAAAAAGATATTGGGCTGGAACAACATTTGGGAAGGCCATATATCCCAGTGTTCTGAGGACTGGGTCATATTACATAATATATATTTGCCTGAATGTTGGTGCTTTTGTTTTCAACTCACCTTAATTTCCTATCTTCTCGCCTATTATTTCATTTCTTTATTTTTGTATTTTCATTATGACACCATTGTTTTCCAAGTCAACAGTGACCCCACTTGAACCACATCTGAAGGGTGACTCTTATGTCTTCATTCTCTATGTCCATTTAGTTGCAAAAAATTACAAACTAAAGCCTCTCTCTGTCTCTCTCTGTGTCACACACACACACACACACACACACACACACTACACACACACTGCACCCAAAATAAGTTGCATGAGATATTTTACTCTATGTAATCATCTCTATTGCTTTTTATCCTATTCTATTTCATGTTTTAAGAATGACGTTTCCAGCACATTAACCTGATTTCATGACCCACTAATGTTTTATTACCCATTCTGGACAAACTCTGTTATTTTCTATATATTCAAACTGTTATTTCTAACTGATCCTTTATTTTTATTTAAGCATGAATCTCTCATCTTAAAAGCAGCAAGTGTCAACACTAATAAACTTTACTTCAGCTCACTTTCCCTTGATCTTTAGTCTTCTTATCATAGTCCAGAGGACCTCCATTTTCTTCATTTACTTAAATTTAGCTTTCATCACTACTCTGCCACAGAAACTGTTTGTTCTAAACTCAGTAGCTATCTACATGTTTCTAAATCTGATGGATATATTTAGTCTTTCTCTTGATGAATCTCCACCTCCTTCAGAAATGTGTCTTAACATGGTTGCTGTGACCCCCACCTACTGCTTTCCCTTTTATTCTGCTGATCTCTACTTATTATAGGTCTGCATTGCAGGCTCATTCTCCTCCATCTGGCCATTAAAAATTTCTCAAGACTCCAACCTAAGTTTTTTTTTTTCTCTCGTTTTGTAGTCTTATTATGCTATAGCTTTAATTTCCTTTCACATGCCAATGCCTCCATAATGGATACCTCTTTTCCTAGTGTTTCTCAACCTCGACACTGTTACATTTGGGTCTGGCTGATTCTTTGTTATTGGAGGCTATCCCATGAGTTATAGGATGTTTAGCAACACCCTTGGCCTTTACCTACTGGATATAAGTAGCAACCTCCAGTGGGAACTAATGTCTCCAATTGATCCTGTCAATTGTCCTCTGAGGGGGGTGGGAGCAAATTCACCACTGAGAATCCCTATGCTCCCCTGACTTGTCACATGCACACTAGGCTTCATTTCCAACAGCCTACTCGACATTTCAACTTAAATGCTTCAAAGACACTTCAAGTTCATCAAGAAAATTTGAAACTGTGTACTTACCTATCAATCCTTGTCCTCTTCTCATCATTAGTTCATCCAGTGCCTCAGTCCTGAAGGCTAAGTCATGCTTGATATCTTCTTGGCCATTGCCATCCTAATATCTAATTTATTCTTCAGTTCAGTCTATTTAATCTGCCTAGTAGTTCTCTTGAATCTATTCATTTCTCTCTCTCTCTCTCTCTCTCTCTCTCTCTCTCTCTCTCTCTTTTTGTACCAGGGATTGGGCTCCGGATCTTACGCTTGTGAAGCAAGCGATGGAACCACTGAGCTAAATCCCCGGCCCTCCCCTTCTCTTTTAACGCTTTCTTCAAATGATCTCATTTTCACCAAAATCATCATCATTTTTCTTCATACAAACTTAAATCCTTGGAAATCATTGGAAGTTCAAAACCCCTTGACTCCTTTTTGCATTTTCCTCTGTTTTGTAAATATGATATTTTTCTCTTAAAATATCTTCCAAATTCCTTCTTCTCCTCGGTATTGACTCTCCTTACATTACAGTTTAATTATATCAGTAACCTTTTTACTACTCTTCCTAAATCCAGTGCTCCAGTGTCTGACCTCCCCTTCACATATAAATTCAGAGATCCCTTGTTGAAATTCTGTTTATTATTTTAAAACTTCATGTTGTTATTCATTTCTCTACTCAATAACTGAAAAACTGGTACTGAACTTTTCTATTTTGAGACTCTTCAGCTTGATTTTTATAGCACTTCTGAATGTGATGCCTCTCAACCAGGTCCTATCACTGGCCCCTACCCAGTCATGCCCTTCATGCTGATCTCTTCAATGGATACTTGCTGGTGTTGTTCTCCCCACCTGCAACTCTACTTTCCTTTTGGACCTATAAAAGCCTCGTCTCTGAAGGCAAGCTTAATAAATCTTACTTCAACTAATGCAGTTTAAAGAATGCTTACTCCTCACCATTCTTCCATTTATACTTTTAGTCAATACCAAATTTGTTCTTAATTATTTAATTTTTTAAAATTTCATGTACAGTAGGTTTTCTACATCCAATTTTATTGCAAGTTTATTGAAAGAATTTTATCTTTCTATCTTTTATCTACATGTCATCTGCATTCTCCATTTTATTGATCAGAATGACTGGCACATAGTACATATTTAATAAATGTTTGAATAAATGTAACTAGACTTTAAAAACCTTCTACAGAAGGCAGGGAGCCTTTCAGTTATTTTTTCCCCCGAGAAAGTTCTTCTTTATACCTTTCCTGACTTCCTTCCTTTACAATTTAAATTTCATTATCTTATTTTGAACTAAGAATTAAATATAAAATACTTTTTTATGAACATAATGACCTATGTCCTTTTAATTTTTTGCAATGATTTTAAAAAAACATTGCAGTGAAGTTTGAAGTGGTTTTATGAAAAATTTATTGTTGTTGCAAATATTAGGACTATTCTCCTGAACTCCTTTTGGAATGCATTGTATTTTTCCCCATTTAAAAAAAGGCATAAGAAATGGAAGTTTCATTGGAAGCCAACTACTCTTCAAGATACCATCTTTTGAAAAAGCATGTATGCTCATGAAAGCACATCTCAGAACAGAGAGCAGGCATTCTGATTAGACTCCCAGAATCATCTTCTGTGGGTGAGTTTTAATATTTGAAGGTTAGAAAGGTGAACTCAAGCTGAGTGCAGTGTATGAAAACAGCCTACTTTTGCTAAGCAAATTACTTTGGAAGTGATTCAGTGTTGGATTCAGGAAGGATTGTGCTGGCTCTCAGAGAATAAGGCTGAGGGGAAACTGCAGTTTCTGCCAGTGAAATGCCAGTTATTCATCCAAGCACATCAATCAATATCAGATGTCAGAAATGAGATTGAGTGTCCTGATTTTTCTGATAATGGTCAAGGAAATGAGGATGTCTTGGAGAATGACCAGAAGCAGAGAGGGCTTGGGGGTTTAACAGTGTTCCCTAGTGGTAGGTTCCGTAATTCCTAGGGCAATGCTTTGTAAATTCTCTCTCAGGAATATTGCAAATACCACCCCACTTACTGGATTTTTTTTCTAAAAGGAGCACCTATTGTAGGCTTTCCCTCAATTCTGGGTATAAGTGAACATGATTCATATTCAGGACACCACTGATTTTGTGGTTCCATCTTTAATTTTATCAGCAGTATTGTGAAGTAGATATCAACATTACCATTTGACACATAAGAGAATTGAGGTTCATAAATGTTATATAGCTTGTTGAGGACATCTTGTAAGAATCAAGTTCCTTGTTTCAAATGCATGTTTTTTGACTTCAAGTTTCATATTTGTTCTCCCTGTCCTGGACAAAGTCTCATAAATGAAAATGGAGGTATCTTCGTAGTTTAAAACTAACAACAATCATGTCAAATAAAAAGTATGCTATTCTTTTAAAAATTGATTATTTTACTTGTATATATTTAGGGGCTTCAATGTAATAATTTATTACATGTATACAATGTTTAATAATCAAATCAGGGTAGATAGCATTCCTATCTCCTTTAAATATTTAGATTTTTTATTAAAGTGCAATAATTGTATATATTTATATGGTATAATATATTTCAATGCATGCATCAATATTTACTGATCAAATCAGCACATAATTAGAGTTTCCATGTGCATGTCATTATCTTATATTTGGAACATTCAAATGCCTCACTTGTAGTTATTCATAAAATATATAATAGAATATTGTGAACTATGGTTATCTCATTGTGCTATAGAACATTGGAACTTATTACTTCTGTTTTTTTTGTACCTGTTATCCAATGTCCTTCTATCTTCCATCCCCTCACCCTTCCTAACCTTTAATGCTCAGTCTTCTACCTACAAATAGACGTTTTTTAAGCTTTACAAAAACATTAATGAGTACTTGTCAAAAAATACAAATTGTGAGTATGCTTATCTATGGTTCATCCCTTCATTGCTGTAATGAGCTAAATGGAGCATGAGCTATACATATGTTTTTAAGTCACAAAAATTGCCTGGAATCCTCATCCTGGGATCTGATTGAAATTTCTTCATAGCCTATGAACTCACACATTGACACACAACTGCACATAAAAAAATTGTCTTAGCAGATTGTAAACTAGGGCTCTCACATTTGAGAACTTCAGGACACTTTAGGGCTTTGATAAGTATAGTGTACATCTGTTTGTTTTAAATAGTTCTGAGATCATATTGGGCAGGATAGATAGTTGGATAAGTTTGTCCCCTCTGGGCATTAAAAAATTTTATTAGTATATATTTGCCATACATAGGACTCACATTCATCTTAGGCAATTTGGACCCATTCCTCTCCTCTGCCTTCAACCTTTCTTCCCTTCCTCAATTACAGAAGTTTTGTTTCCATTTTTCCTTCCATATTTGTTTTTATATCCCCTTTCCCTTCCTTCCCTTCCCCCTCATACTCCCTTGTACTCTTTCTCATTTGAATATATTCTCCCTAGTTCCCAATATCTGTCCTCCATTTTGTTCTTTATTTACTCTTAGAGTTTCTCACAAAAGAGAAACAGTATGATATTTAAACTTTTGTGCCTCATTTATTTAACTTAAAATTATGGTCTCCAGGTGTATCCATTTACCTAAAAATCACTCAAGCTTATCTTTCTTCATGTGAGAGTAGTACTCTATCGTATTTAAATATCCCATTTTCTTTATCCATTCATCAGTTGATGGGCATATGGGCTATTTCCAGGATTAAGCTATTATAAATTGTGCTGCTATAAACACAGGTATGCATCATCACTGTAGTATGATGCTTTTAACAAGTTTGGGAAGAGCCAATCTTTGGTCAAATGGAATCCCTAGTTTTAATTTTTCAAGGAATCTCCATACTGATTTCCACAGTGATTGTATCAGCTTACACTCTCACCAACAATGGAGAAGCATTCTTATTTCCTCACAGCCTCACCAGCATTTGTTATTGGTTCATTTCTTGATGATAGCCATTTTTTCTGGAGTGAAATGAAATCTCGGTGTTGTTTTAATTTGCATTTTGCCAAAGACTAGTGATGTTTCCTCCAATGATGGTGGTTGGCTGCTCCTTTGTCAAAGATGAGGTGGCTGAGTGTGTCTGGAGTTGTTTCTGCATCTTCTAATTTATTTCACTGATCCTCAGGTCTGTTCTTTTACCAGTACCTTGCTGATTTTAACACAGTAGCTTTGTAGTATAGTTTCACGTTGGGGATTGTGATACCCCCAGCCATGTCTCTTTTGTTTAGGATTGCTTTAGCTATTCTAGGTCTCTTATGGTTCCAAATGAATTTTTGGATTGTTTTCTCTAGTTCTGTGAAGTATATTTTTGGAATTTCAATCGGCATTGCATTGAATCTATATAGCAGTTTTGGAAGTATGGACATTTTCACTATATTGGTTCTTCCTACCCAGGAGCAAGGGATGTCTTTCCATTTTCTGATATCCTCCTTGATCTCCTTTTTCAGGGTGCTGTAGTTTTCAGTGTAGAGGTCTTTTGCTTCCTTTGTTAGGTTGATTCCTAGATATTTCATTTTTTTGAATGCTATTGTAAAAGGAATTGCTTCCCTAATTTCTCAGTGAGTCTGTTATTTGTGTACAAGAAGGCTATTGTCTTTTGAGTGTTGACCTTGTATCCAGCTACTCTACAGAATCTGTCAATTAAGTCTAGAAGTCTTTTGGTAGAGTTTTTTGGGTCTTCTATGTAAAGTATCATAGCGTATTTAATAAATGGTGTTGGAAAAACTGGATTTCAACCTGTCAAAGATTAAAACTAGACCCATACCTATCACCATGCACTAAACTAAGATCGAAGTGGATTAAAGATCTAAATATTAAGATAGAAACAGTAAACTTGCCTGAAGATAAGTTAGGTAGAATGATTGGACATTGGCAAAGGAAAAGACTTCAAGAACAAAACCTCAGTAGCATGGGAACTAGCAGAAAGAATCAACAACTGGGATCTCATCTTATTAAAAAGCTTCTGCACTACAAAAGAAACCACCAACAGAGCTAACAGACAACCTACAATATGGGAAAATTTTTTTAGTAGCTATACCTCAGACAAAGGACTACTATCTAGAATATATAAAGAACTGAAAAAAATCAGACCCCCCAAATTCAAAGACTCAATTCAAAAATGGGCATCTGAAATGAACAGACATTTCTCAGACAAAGAAGCAAAAGCAGCAAACAAATATATAAAAAATCTTCAACATCACTGGTCATTAGAGAGATGAAGATGAAAACAACACTGAGATTCCACCTCACCACAGAAATAGTGGCTGCTGTCAAGAAATCAACCAATAACAAGTGTTGGTGGGGGTGTGGAGAGAAAGGAACCTTTATCCATTGCTGGTGGGAGTGCAGACTGGTGAAACCACTGTGGAAATCAATATGGGGATACCTCAAAGAACTAGGTCTAGCGGTTCCATTTGACCCAGCTATTCCCCTGCTGTGTATTTTCCCCAAAGAATTAAAAGAATCATACCATAGCGATATATGTGCACCCATGTTCATAGCAGCACAGTTTGCAATAGCTAAAGCTTGGAAGCAGCCCAAGTGCCCATCAACTGGAAACTGGATAAAGAAAATGTGGTTTTTTTTATATAAAATGGAGTACTACTCAGCCATAAAGAACAAAAAACTAGAGTCATTTATAGCTAAATGGATGCATATCAAGGCCATACTCTTAAATGAAACAAATAGGACATACATGTGTAAGTACCAAATAGTTTCTCCAGTGTGAGAAGCTGATAGTGTAAACAAGGTTTGAAATGATTAAAATGAACTATTGATAATTTGAAATAGGAAAAAATGTCCAAAGATAAAGGGGTGAAGGGAGGGGAAGGGGAAAGGAAAAGAGGGAAAGGAAAAACTATGAGAAAAGAAAAAAAAATGGAAATGATGTCTTTGCAAATAGGGAAGGGTTGAGGGGGTGAAGGGTGCACAGGTAATGGGGAAAAAATAAGAACCAAGATATATCACATACAGGTACAAACACCCAATGATAAATGTAAACAAATTGTATATCTAAAATGTACCAATAAAAGAACTTTAAAAAATAAGACCAGTGATGTTGAGCTTTTTTTCATTTTTTTTTTCTGTTTGTACTTCATCTGAGAAGTGTCTCTTCATTTCAGATGCCCATTTTTGGATTGGGTGTTTGAATTTGGGGGGGATCTGATTTTTTTGAGTTCTTTATATATTCTAGATATTAGTTTTTTTGTCTGAGGAATAGCTAGTAAATTTTTTTTCCATTCTGTGGGTTGTCTCTTCACTCTGCTGGTGGTTTCTTTTGCTGTGCAAAAGCTTTAATTTGATGTGATTCCAGTGGTTGATTCTTCATAATATTTCTGTGTGATTAGAGTTTGTTCATGCAGTCTTTGCCTACACCTATGTCTTCAAGAATTTTATCTATACTATCTTCAGCAGATTAAGTGTTTCTATTTTTATATTTAGAACCTTGATCCATTTTAATTTTAGTTTAGTGCTTGGTGAGAGATATGGGTCTAGGTTCAATCTTAACCATGTGGAATGCCAGTTTTACCAGCACTGTTTACTAAAGAGGCATTTTTTTCCCAGTGAAGGTGTTTGGCACCTTTGTCAAAGACAATGTAGCTGAGTATGGTTGGAGTTCCTTCTGCATATTCTGTTCTGTACCTTAGATTGTTGGGTCTGGTTTTTTGCCAGTACCATACTGTTTTTATCATGGTATTTTTGTAATATAACTTCAGATTGGGGATTTTGATGCCTCCCTGCCTTGTCATTGTTGCCCAGAATTGCTTTTGGCATTCTGGGTCTCTTCTGTTTCCATATGAATTTTAGGATTGTTTTCTCTAGTTTAGTGAGGTATGCTACTGGTGTTTTGTTTGAGATTGCATAAAATCTGTATAACAGTTTTGGAAGTATGGCCATTTTCACTACATTGGTTCTGCCTATCCCAGAAGAGAGGATATCTTTCCATTTTCTGATATCCACCTCAATCTCCTTTTTTAAAAGAGTACTGTAGTTTTTAATGTAGAAGTCTTTTATTTCCTTCATTAGATTGATTCCTAGGTATTTCATTTTTTCTTGATGCTATTGTGAAAGATGTTGTTTCTCTAATTTCTCTATCAGTGAATTTGTTATTTGTGTATAGGAATGCTATTGATTTTTGAATGTTGAGTTTGTATCCTACTATGCTAACAAATTTGGTTATTAATTCTAGGACTCTTGGTGGAGATTTTGGGATATTTTATGTAGAGTATCATGTCCTCAGCAAAAATGATAATTTAACATCTTCCTTTCCTATCCATCTTCCTTTTCCTTCTTTTTTTTGGTCTAATTGCTCCAGATAATGTTTCCAGGACTATATTGAATAAGAGGGATGACAGTGGGCATCCTTGTCTTCTTCCTGATTTTAGAGTGAACGTTTTCAGTTTTTGACCATTTAGTATGATGTTGGCTGTTGGTTTGTCATAGATGGCTTTTATCAGATTGAGATAAAGACCTATTTCAATTTTCTGTCAGAGTTTTATTGTGAATGTGTATTTATCTTTGTCAAGTGCTTTTTCTGCATATATTGAGATGATCATGTGGTTTTTATCCTTGGTTCTATTAGTGTGATGTATTATGTTTATTGATTTGCATATGAAGAAACATTCCTGTATCCCGGGGATGAATCTTACCTGGATAGGGTGTATACTTTTGATTATTTTCTGCATTGTTTGCCACAATTTTATTGAAGATTTTTGCTTCTACATTCATTAGAGAGATTAGCCTATAGTTCTCTTTCTTTGTTGGGTCCTTTTCCGGTTTCCATGTCAGGGTAATGTTTGCTTACAGGAATGAGTTTGGGAATATGGCTTCATTTTCAATATTATTAAAAAGTTTGAAGAGTGTGGCATTAGATCTTCTGTACAATTCTTGTAGAAATTGGGAGTGAATCTGTAAGGACCTTGACTTTTCTTTGTTGGTAGTTTCATTTTTTTCCCTTAAATTCTTTTATTGGTACATTTTAGGTATACAGTACGTTTACATTTATCATTGGGTGCTTGTACCTGTACATGATGTATTTTGGTTCTTATTTTTTCCCCATTACCTGTGTACCCTTCACCCCTCCACCCTTCCCTATTTACATAGACTTTGTTTCCATTTTTTTTTCTTTTCTCATAATTTTTCCTTTCCATTCTTTCCTTTCCCCATCTCCTCCCACCAACCCTACCCCTTTGGAACTTTTCCTATTTCAAAGTATCAATTTTTAGTTACTAAACCTTTTAATCCTTATTTACACTCTCAGTTTCTCACACTAGACAAACTATTCAGTATTTACACATGTGTGTCCTATTTATTTCACTTAAGAGTATGGCCTCAATATGCATCCATTTAGCTATAAATGACTCTAGTTTCTCATTCTTTATGGTTGAATAGTACTCCATTTTATAAAATAACCACATCTTCTTTATCTAGTTTCCAGTTGATGGGCACTTGGACTGTTTCCAAGCTTTAGCTATTACAAACTGTGCTGCTATGAACATGAGTGCACATATATCACTGTAGTATGATTCTTTTAATTCTTTTGGGAAAATACCCAGCAGGGGAATAGCTGGGTCAAAAGGGACCTCCAGCCCTAGTTCTTTGAAGTATCTCCACACTATTTCCATAGAGGTTGCACCAGTCTGCACTCCCTCCAACGATGGAGAAGGGTTCCTTTCTCTCCACACCCCTGCCAGCATTTGTTATTGGTTGATTTCTTGGTAGCAGCCACTATTTCTGGGGTGCAGTGGAATCTCAGTGTTGTTTTCATCTGTATCTCTCCAATGACCAGTGATGTTGAACATTTTTTCATATGTTTCTTTGTTGGTTTCTCCTGTTACTGACCTCCAATTTTAAGGCACTATGGTCTGATAATATACAGGGGGTAATTTCAGTTCTTTTACACTGACTTAAACATGTCCTATGAGCTAGCATGTGGTCTATTTTGAATAATGATCCGTGTGCAGCTGAAAAGAATGTGTATTCTGATTTTGTGGGGTAGAACACTGTAAATATCTATTCAGTCCATTTGTTCAATTACCTTGGTTCAGTTCTTGAATTTCGTTGTTAATTTTTTGTCTAGATGACCTATCTACTTGTGATAGTGGGGTGTTGAGGTCCCCCACTACAATTGTATTAGTGCTTATTTGGTTTTTCATGTCCATTGATGTTTGTTTTGTATAGTTGGGGGCATTCGTATGCATATATATTTAGGATTGTCATCTCTTTCTCTTGGATTGTTTCCTTCACAAGGATGTAGTGACCATCTTTGTCTCTCTTAATTAGTTTTGGTTTGACATCTACTTTGTCTGCAAATAAGATTGCTACTCCTGCTTCTTTTTGGGTTCCTGTCACATAGAGAGCCATTTGTGTGTGTAGTTTTAAAAAATATATTATTCTTCAATTTCATTAATTCATTTTGGATTATTTAAAATTTTTATATCTGCTTCATTCAGCTTTGGTATTTCATATGTGTCTAGAAATGTGTCCATTTCTTCTGAGTTTTCCATCTTTTTTTAGAGTGCAAGTTCTTAAGGTAAGTATTGATGATCTTCTGTATTTCTGCAGGGTTTGTTGTGATTTCACCCTTTTCATTTCAAATTTTGTTCATTTGGGTCTTTTCTTTTTTAATAAGGGTGATTAAAGGTTTGTCTATTTGATTTAATCTTTCAAAGAACCAACTCTTTGGTTCATTGATTCTTTATTTTGTTTTGTTAGTCTCAATTGCATTAATTTCTGTTCTGATCTTTTTACGTTCCTTTCTCATATGAGCTTTGGGTTTACTTGCTCTTCTTTTTTTGAGAAGCTTGAAGTTTAACATTAAGTTATTGATTTAAGCTCCCTCTGTTTTTCTGATGTGGGAATTCACCACTATAAATTTCTCTTGTAAGATGGCTTTCGTTACATCACATAAGTTCTGGTATGTCATACTGGTGTTATTATTTAATTGTAGATACCATCTGATTTCTTTAATTTCATCTGTGAGTCATTGTATGTTTGGGAGGGCATTATTTAATTTCTATATGTTTGTGCAGTTTCTGTGATTTCTTTTGCCATTGATTTCCAATTTTATTGCCCTATGGTTTATTTCAGTTCCTTTGTATTTACTTAAGCATGTTCTATGAACTAGTATATAGTCTATTTGGAAAATGTCCCATGTGCAGCTGAGAAGAATGTGTATTCTGATGTTGTGGAGTGCAACACTCTGCAGAAATCTACTAAGTCTATTTGTTCAGAAGTTTGATTCTATTTTAATATTTCTTTGTGGATTTTTTTGTCTAGTTGATCTATCTATTTGCGACAGTGGGGTATTGATGTCCCCCACCACAACAGTATTAATGCTTATATAGTTTTTCCATGTCCAATAATATTTGTTCTATATAGTTGGGTGCACTGCTATAAGGTGCATATATATTTATGTTTCTTATCTCTTCCTCTTGGACTGTTCCCTTTACCAGGTTGTAGTGACCTTCTTTGTATCTCTTAAGCAGTCTTGGCTTGAAATCCACTTTGTCTGCAAATAGAATAGCTACTCCTGATTTTTTCAGGGTTCCTGTCTCATGGAATATTATTTTCCATCCCTTGACTTCCCGTCTATGCATTTTTTAAAAAATTAAATGCATTTCTTGTATATAGAATGTTGTTGGGCTCTTGCTTCTTGATCCATTTGGCCAGTCTATTTCTTTGATTGGTGAATTGAGACCGTTAACATTGATGGTTATAATTGATATGTGTTGTCTTATTTCCATTAAGTTATTTTCCTGCTGTTGGCTTCCTTCTGTCTTTTTCTGTTTAATTTCTTGCCTTGCCTGATAAATTCATTCTGTCGGGGCTCATGAAATTGTCTCTTTCTAGAATGTCCTTCAGAACACGTTGGAGTGCTGGTTTGGTCGTTATGAATTTCTTCAGGTGTTCTTTGTCATGGAGGTATCATATTTCTCCCTCAATTTGAAGGATATTTTGGCAGGGTATATCAATCTGGGTTGGAGGTTGTTTTCCATTAAGGCTTGAAATACTTCACTCCAAGATCTCCTTGACTGGAGAGTTTGTGTTGAGAAGTCTACTGTGATTCTGATGGGCTTTCCTTTATATGTGATTTGATTTTTTCTCTATCAGCTTTTAATATTCTTTTATGTTGTTGAATTTCTGGAATCTTGACTATTATATCCTTTATAGTTTTTTCTGATCATGGTTAATTGAAGCTCAATATGCCTCACTTATCTGACATCAAATTCTTTTTCCATGCTTGGGAAATTTTCTGCCATTACTCCACTGAACAGGTTTTCTATGTACTGTGAGCCATGTTCTGATTTTTCATCGGTTCCAACCATTGGTCTTATGCTATTCTTTGCATCATTTAGCAGATGTTGGATTAGTTTTTCATGGTCCTTTGTTATTTTTAAAAAGTCTTTTAATTGATGATCACTAATTGCAACCTGTCTTCTAGAGATGATATTCTGTCTTCACATTGGTTGATTCTGGTCCATATACATTCAGTATTTTTAAGCTTCTGGCTCTCTGTTTCAATCTGTTTTATGGAATCCAGTTCTTATGTTGAGCATTTGTGGTTTCCATAATTTTTCTAAGCTTTTCTATTATTTTTATCTGTATTAACTCTAGATTCACTAACCATTTCCTTGATTATCATCATTATCTCTTTAATTATTTGTGTAATTTTTTGTTTTTTTTTTCTCTAGAGAATCATTCATCTGCTATGTTACTTCCACTGCTACCATTTCCAAAAGTTCAGCTGCGTGGCTTTTGATTTCTTCCACCTCAATGCCTTCTGGATTTGCCTTCTGGTGAGCTGGAGGTCTGGTGTTGCATCTTGCTTCCATGTTTTCTTATTTTTTAATGTTTTAATTTATTTATTTTCTTTGTTGATGCTTGTAAATCACTTATGGTAGGTAGCTTTATTACTAGTGTTGAGACCTCTTTAGAAAATGACTACTTTTCAGAGGTGTCTTCTAGGCATATCTGGCTCTTTCCTTTTGAGTCTGTCCCAGGATCCTACTACTTCTGTTTATTAAGGATGAGAGGTTGGAGCCTGTTTGGCCTAGCACCCAGTTCTTTGGTACTGGACTGTAGTATTTTTTATTTCCTCCAGACAGTCTAGGTATTAGTATACAAATAAGAGCAGTTGATAGCAATTATTTCACACTGAAGTAGTACAATCAGCAACAACAATGGCATCAAACACAGCCTAGAAAATAATGAACTATGATAACTAATAATTTGCCACCATTAACCATGTGTACAATATTTATATTTATATAGCAAAATCTAAGACAAATCAGAAAGTTATATATCCTCAGTAAATATCCTCAGTATAGCAAATATCCTCAGTATAGCAATTTTACTCTAAGAGAAGAATATTAAAAGTGAGAAGAGGAAAATATAGTGAAACAAAAGAAGAAAAACAATTTAGAAGCAGGGTTGAAGGACAGAGGAAGATTACCCAAGCTTCAGGAAAAAGAAGACAAGAGAAAAGGAAAGTATGGAAAAAGAGACAAAACAAAACAAAAATCCTACATTGTTCACTCTCACAAAGAAGCAAAAACAATCACAGAAAAAAGACACCAAATGAACAAGAACTAAAAGAAAAACCCCTCAAAACAAAAAACTAAATAAAAGAGAAAACAAAGAGCAAAGAACAAAAGTTTCTCTGTGATTTCAAGGTTGTGGTTACCTTTGGGGTCTATAGTTTTGTGTCAGTGTCCAATTCAAGATGTGACTCTGCTCTCACTGGTAGACAGAGGAGGTAGTCAAAGCCCAGATCCCTATTGGATAATCCTAGCAAGCCACTAGAAGGATTAGGGTTTGGTGTTGGTTTGGGGACTTTCAAATCCATGGAAGTTCAGGCTGAACCTGATGTGGGGTTGTGGGGTTAGGGTCTGAGTTTTTTAGCTTATAGCACTCTCAGTGTCTCTTTCTGGCCTGCCCATGGCTCACTGACTATTGACGTCTTGGGTGATTGTCCCTCACCCAGTTACTGTGGTAGTTGAACACTGGGAACACTGAGATGAATTTGATGTGTGGCTGGTCTTAATACTGGGCTCAGTTGGCCCCATCAAAATGGCGTCTGACCAAGCACATTGTCCAGAGAACATGGCAGTCCCTTGGACTAGAGTCACTCAATAGTTGTTGTCACGCAGACCATCCACCACTCCATTCCACTAGTGCATTTCTCCCTACAACTCTCTGGAGTCACCCACTTTCACTGTGCCTCTGTAGATTTGATCTTCCTTTCTTACACCATGATCCAGGAGCTAGGAAGGAAGTGCAGGTTGCCCCTTCCTTTTTTTGCATTGTTATCTGTCTCTTCTATCTCTCTGTAGCCTCCAAATTTTTTTTCAAGTCCTTCTTGAGTTTCAGGGACCCACCTCTCTCCTTCTTTCCTTCTAATTTTCCAGTGTCTGTATTCTGAATCTTGGAGAGGCTGATTTATTGCTGGTTACTGCTCTGCCATCTTCCCAGAAGTCCTCTGGTCATTATTATAACTAATTCATGACATTTTCTGACCTGCCTGATCTGAAAAGGGATTTAGGTTTGAATTCCTGTTAAAGACCTGAGTCCATTATAATTTCCTTTTGGAACTTAGTAGTTTTATTGTCTGTGGGCCTTCACAACCCTATGGGACATGTAACCATCCAAATGATTAAATTTTTTATAGGCTAGACTCTACTAAATGCAGGAGATAGAGTTCTACTGGAGTTTGAAGGCTAAGACAAAGTTTGTAGCCTCTAGGATGTATAGAAAAGTGAAGAATATATCTCTATTTCCATATCTCTATTTCTATTTCTAAATATCTAGATATAATGTACAATACAAAATATAATACAAGGGGTATACACAGATAAAGTGCTATACTACATTAGGGGCATATATAGGTAAAGAGTGAAGGCTTCAGTAGGGCATATAACTTAGGAATTTTGCCTTGAAATTAGTTTTCCAAAGTAGGCATGAAAGAACATTCTTTAAATTTTTTATTAGTGAATATTAGTTATACAGATTAGTTGGTTTCACTTTGGTATATTTCTACATGTACATACCATAGTTTGATCATCCTCATTATACCCTCCTTTGTTCCTCCCCCCCAAAATAACCTTCATGACACATGCCAATGGATAAACATGTTAAAGTATATAACTTCATGGAGTAAGAACAAGCTATTTAGTGTGGTTGTGGTGTTATGCCCGTGGGGATAATGGCAAAGTTTGAAATAAGAAAGGGACATTTTTGTTCATGATAAAGGCAGATTATTTCCAGAAAATCTATGATTGCTTCACAGATAAATTTTCTCCAGACATTTAAACTGGAGGAAGCAAGCCAGAAAACATAACAAATGATATGAATTTATTTATACAAATGTTCAGAATAGAGAAATCTACAGAGAAACAACAGTTTGATGTTTTTGAAGGCTGGGGGAAGGTAACGAGAAATAGAAAAAAACCACAAATGGATATAGGGTTTTGTACTGTTATCCACTCTCCCTTTACACATAGTTGTTTTATTTTTTATTTTTTTAATTTTTAAAAATTCTTTTATTGGTACATTTTAGGTATACACTATGTTTACATCTATCATTGGGTGCTTGTACCTGTACATGATGTATCTTGGTTCTTATTTTTTTCCCAATTACCTGTGTGCCCTTCATCCCATCCACCCTTCCTTATTTACATAGATTTCATTTCCATTTTTTTTATTTTTTCATAATTTTTCCTTTCCCTTCTTTCCTTTCTCCTTCCCCTCCCACTTCCCCTACTCCTTTGGACCTTTCTTCCTATTTCAAATTATCAATTATTCACTTTAATCATTTTAATCCTTACTTACACTTTCAGTTTCTCACATTAGAGAAACTATTTGGTATTTACACATGTGTGTCCTATTTATTTCACTTAAGAGTATGGTCTCAATATGCATCCATTTAGCTATAAATGTCTCTAGTTTCTCATTCTTGATGGCTGAGTAGTGCCCATCAACTGGAAACTGGACAAAGAAGTTGTTTTATTTTTGATTACTGTGTGACTTGTACATAATAATAGGATTCAGTGTGATATTTCAGCATGTATACTGCATGCATTAACTAAACCAGCCATCCTTTATTCACTCTTCCCAAACACTAGTAATCACTATCCTCCATTTAGGTTGACATTCTATTTGCTTCCACAGATGAAAGAGAACATGTGATATTTGTCTTTTTTTGTGTACTGATACTTTTCATAATTTCATTCAGTTCCATCCACTTTGCCACAACTTATAGGATTTTATTCCTCTTTCTGGCAAAATAAATTTTGTATATATACTATATTTTCGTTGTGCATTCATCTGTTGATGGGCACATAGGTTGAGTCCATATCTTAACTGTTATAAATAGTGCTGTAACAAAAATGAGCATGCAAGTATATTTTTGGTATATGTTTTTCATTTCCTTTGGCTATATACCTAGAAATGAGATAGGTAGACCATGTTTTTTTTCTATATTTCTTTTTTTTTTAAATAACCTCTATACTATTCTCCATAATAGCTATTCTAATTTATATCTGCACCAATTTTATATTCTCACCTTTCTTCACATTCATGACAGCATTTGTTTTCTGTTTTATAGTAGTCAGTCTGACTGGGGTAAGACAGTATCTCATTGTGGTTTAGATGTGCAGTTCCGTGATGGCTAACAATAGGAAGCATTTTTCATTTATTTTTTGGCCGTTTGTGTTTACTTTTTTGAGAAATGTTTATTCAGATGACTTGTCCATTTTTAATTAGATTACTCATTTTTGTTGTTTTTTCAATTCCTTATAAATTATGGATATTGCTCTTTTGTCAAATGAATAGTTTGCAGATATTTTCTCTTACTCTATAGCTGTCTCTTCACTTCATTGATTTCTTTGGTTGTGCAAAAGTTTTTTAGTTTGACATAATCCCATTTGTCTTATTTTTGGTTTTGTTTCCAGTGTTTTTGGAATCATATATAATAATTATCTATTTGAATGTCTTAAAGTATTTCCCCTAGGTTTTTAAAAATTAAAACTAGTTTCATAGGTTCAAGTATTCAATCTATTTTAAATTGACTTCTGTGTAGGTGAGAGATAGGGATTGAGTTTCAGTCTTCTACCTATGGATATCTAACTTCTTCACCAACATTTATTGAAGAAGCTTTCCTTTCTCCTGTGTATGTTTTTGGGCCTGTCCTAAGATTTAGTTGGCTGCAAGTGCATAGGTGTTTTTTCTGGGATCTCTATTGATTTATGTGTCTGTTTTTACTGTACTACCACACTATTCTGAAAATTGTGGCTTGGTAGTATGACTTGCAGCATGGTACTGTGATACTTCTAGTTTGGTTCTGTTTGTTCAACATTATTTTGACTATTTGGGGCTCTTATTCTTCCATGATTTTTTTTTTAGTTTTTCTAGTTCTGTTAATAATTGCATTGGTAATTTCATGATGATTGCTGTGAATCTGTGAATCATTTGAAATAGTATGAACATTTAAACTATTAATTCTTCTAATCCATAAACAAGAGATCTTCACATTTTTGGTGTGTCTCTGCCATTTGTTTCATCAGTGTTCTGTAATTTTCATTTTAGAGATATTTCACTTCCTTGGTTACATTTATTTTAAGCTTTTTGTTTTTTGTAACTATTGTGAATAGGATTTCTTTCATGATTTCATTTTCAGCAATCTTAGTGTATAAAATGCTGCTGATTTTTGTTTTTTTAATTCTGTCATATCGATCAGTTTAACCCTCTTTTGGTGGACATTTTTGTTTTTTCTATGTATAGAATCATATCATATACAAACAAGGTTAGTTTGACTTTTTCCTTTCTTCTTTTATACCTTTTTTGCTTTCTCTTGCTAATTTTTCTGGCTCAAACTTCCAATACTAAGTTGAATAAGAATGGTGAAAGTGGACCTTGTCTTGTTTCAGCTCCTAGAGGAAACATTTTCAGTTTTCATTAAATGGTGATGACTGTAGATTTGTTATGAATAGTCTTAATTATGATGAGCTATGATCTCTCTATACTAATGTTGTTCTGGGTTTTTATCTTGACAAATGTTGAATTTTATCAAGGCTTTTTATGCATCTATTGAGATAATCATATGATTTTTATCCTTCATTCTGTTGATTTGATGTATTATGTTTATTGATATGTGTATGTTGAAACATTCTTTTATCCCTGGGAGGAGACCAACATGACCCTGCTGAATGACCTTTTTGATATACTGTTGGATTCAATTTGCTAGAATCTTATTGAGAATTTTTGCATTGATATTCATCAGAGATATTGGCTTATAGTTTCCTTTTGTTGTCTCCTTGTTTGGTTTTGGTATTAGGAAAATACTGGCTTCATACAATGAGTTTAGAGTTCCTTCTCTTTTAATTACTTGGAGTAGTTTGAGAGGAGCTGGCATTAGTTCAGATAAGTTTGTAAGAATGCAGCAGCAAAGCTGAGACATAACAGAAACACCTGACTCTCCCTTTTCCCCCCATGATGTCTGGGAGGGGTTGTGGTTTGGTCAATAGCTGTACCACCCTTCCCCCTTTACTTCTCATTGCTCAAACTCCTTCCATTGAGTTGGACTGGAACAACTTAATTGTTTTCCATTACCCCTTGGGTTACATCGTGGCTGCTGTCCAGGCCACTGTGTTGGGAGATGTGGCTCAGCTGTTAGAGGAGGTGACCCCTACATACCCCCCCACACACACACATGCGTGCACACATACACACACACAGTGGTTCAGACACTACTACTGTCTCTCTGAAGAAGAGGCTGGCAAAGATTAAGGAGGAACCCAGGCCTGTTATTAATATTTTAAGATCTCCAAACCCCAATAAACTGTGATTAACACAGATAGCCCTCCTGAAGATTCCTGGGTTTGGACTCTGTTGTATCTTCCTGCTTGTCAGTCAAGCAGGTGCATCTACTTATGTTCTACTGAACTGCCACCATGTGTGCTGCAGCTGTTTTGGACACCCTACAGTACTCTGGGAGGTATCTATCCTGATTTTAGTGGGTTTGAATTTTAACTGAATTGAATTTGAATCACTCAGTAAGATTGAAATCAGATGGCCTGAACTTAGACTAATCAACAGACTTGAATTTGGACCAATCAGTAGGATTGCATTTTGACCAATCACAGGCCTGCTGGTGCTACACAAGCAGCGCTCTCTTACACGTCTTAAGTTGGTGTAGGAGGGCTTCTTCTTGTGCACTGATGACCCTGTGCTGCAGCATGGGTCCTGTTCAAATAAAGCCTTGCACTGATGGTCTTGTATATCCATGCATGATTTATTCTTGGGCTTAGAAGATCCTATAATTCTCTGTGGGATTCTTATCTTGAGTAATGTGGACAGAGTAAGCTCTTTAAAAAGAGCTATAAACGTTAGAGGATCTTAGCTCAGAAGCACTCCAGAGACCAGCAGCTAACCAATATCAGAGGTAGAGACCAGCAACTGGAAGTGTTGACAGGCAACATTTAGCATTGACTGGTGTCAACTGGCAGTGCCTCAGACCAGAGCTATAACACTAAGGTTTCAAAAGAGCTGCACCTTGCTCATTCATGATTTTTCTGAATCAAGCACAGTAACCCTCAACTGAATAGCAGCAAAGCCACCTTATCCTGGCTTATTATTTGTTGGGAGACTTTATTACTAATTCAATTTCTGTAGTCTTTGTTGGTCTGTTAATGTTTTGTATGACTTTATGGTTGAATTTTGTAGGTTATAAGTGTCAATAAATTTATCCATTTTTTTCTAAGTTTTCCAATGTATTGACACTTAGTTTTCACAATAGTCTCTAGTATTTTTATTTCTGTGATATCAGTTGTAATGTCTCCCTTTTCATTTCAAATTATATTTATTTGGTTTTTTTCTAAGTCTGACTAAAGGTTTGTCAGTTTTGTTTATCTTTAAAGATCAACTATTTCATTGATCTTTTGTATTTTTTTAGGCAATATTTCATTTATTTCTGCTTTGGTTTTTGTTATTTCCCTTCTTGTCCTAATTTGGGCTTTGGTTGGTTCTTTCTTTTCTAGGTTTTTGAGGTATAATATTAGATTATTTGAAACCTATTTTTTGATGTGGGCATTTATTGCTATAAAGTTCTTTCTCTCTTACTAGGTACTTCTTTTACTATATGCCATAAATTTTGGTATATTGTGTTTTCATATTTGTTTCAGTAAATTTTTAAATTTCCCTTTTGATTTTTTTCAGTGACCTAGTTTGTTCAGTAATATGCTGTTAAGTCTCCATGAATTTGTGTAGTTTCTGAAGTTTCTTTTATTGTTAATGCAGGATTTAGTTCCACTGTAGTTAGAGAAGGTACATCCTTTAGTTTTGACTTTTTGAATTTGTTGAAACTTTATTGAAAAATATGTGGTTTATTCTAGAGAATGTTCCATATGGTGAGGAACTGAATGTGTTCTGTGGCTGTTAGATGAAACGCTCTGAAAATGTTTCTAAGTTCATTTGATCTACAGTATAGTTTAATGTTTTTTTCTGATCTTTTATCTGGATGATAATTCTATTGATGAAACTGATGTTTTCCAGTGCTATATTGGATCCTATAACTGCCTTTAAATCTAATAATGCCCTTGCATTAAATGCACATACATTTACAATAGTTATTCTTGTTGCAATGACTCTTAGTCATTATATAATAATCTTTATCTCTTTTAAACTTTCTTGTCTGTAAACTTGTTTTATCTGATGTAAGATTAGCTTCTCCTGCTCACTTTTTATATAGATTTACATTGAATATCTTTCCCTCACTTTCACTTTGAGTCTATTTGTGTCTTTATTGGTGAAGTGAGTTTCTTGTAGTCAATGAATTTTGGGATCTTGTTTTTGTTACCATTCATCCAGTTTTTCTCTTTTGACAGGAATTTATTATATTTACATTCAAGCTTATTATAAATATGTAGGAATTTATTTCTATTAGTGGGGCATGAGGGCACATGGGAGCCTGAGGCAGGAAGATGGCAAGTTTAAGCCCATCCCAGGCAACTAAAACCCTACCTCAAAATAGAAAATTAAAGGGCTTAGGTATATAGCTTAGTGTGAAGGCTCTAGGTTAAATCCCCAGTACAAAAACAAAACAAAGCAAGAACCCCAAAGCAAAACAAAAAAAAACCCCTTATTCCAGTCACTTTGCTAAATTTCCTCTGTCATTTTGAATATTGTTTGTTTTTTTCATGTTTGTCTTTGCAATTTGGTGGTTTACTGCATTGATAAGGTTTGATTATTTTATGTTACTGTTTTGTATATCTACTTTATCACTGGTTTTTATACTTTTATGTGGGTTTTTGGTGATGGTTTTCTTTTGCTTCTGAGTGTTGGAATTTCTTAAGCTTCTTTTCTAACAATTGTCTGGTAGTGATGAATTTATTGGATATAGTAGTCTTAGCAATTATTTTCTTTCAGAACTTGGAAAATGTCAGTCTGTTCCCTTCTCGCCTAATAAGATTCTTGCTGAGAAATCTGCTGTTAGCCTAATGTCAGTTTACCTGAATGTGACTTTTTTTTTTCTTGAAGTTTTTAGAATTTTTTTCCTTGTCGTATAGTCTGGACAGTTTGATCATAATGTTGGGGTGAAGATCTTTCTCGGTTTGTGTCTATTTGGGGTCCTATGGGTCTCCTGTATGTTGATGTTTATAAATTTCCCAAGATTAGGGAAATTTTCAGTGAATTATTTCAGTGAATAGGTTTTTTATGACTTTCCCTTGTTCTTCTCCCTTCAAGTAAGTCAAAAATGCAAATATTTTTGTTCATTTAATGGTATCTCAAAGGTTTCAAAGCGTCTCTGTATTTGTTCTTATTTCTTTTTGTTTATTTGAGTAGGATTTTTCAGAAGACCAGTCTTCAAGTTCAGATATTCTTCCTTTCCATTGATCTAGTCTTTGTTGAGACTTTTATTTTTATTTTTTATTTGACTTACTAAGTTCTCCATTTCCAAGATTTCTGTTTGGTTCTTTTTCAAGATAGCTATATCCTTGTTAAATTTCTCATTCATATCCTTGTAATGTCTTCCTAAACATTTAACTATTTTTCTGTATACTCTTGTATCTCATTGAGCTTCTTTATAATCATCCTTTTATATTTTTAGAACATTTCATGAATATAATTTTACCTGGGATGCATTGCTGGAGAGCTAGTATGTTCTTTTGGAGGCATGATGTTATCCTGTTTTTCATATTTCCTGTGCTCCTATGTTGAGATTTGCACATCTGGTAGATCAATTATATCGACTACTACCATGGGGTAATTTTCATAGTATGCTGCTTTGTCCTAAATATGTCTTTGTGGTATATTTTGGTATGTAATATTTACTTTAGCCCTAAATGGACACTGTATTATAGTCTCCCTATAGCTTCTTTGATTATAATTAAAGATTTGGGGCATAGTATGTACCATGGAAAAGTTGAAGCGAGCCACTGATTCTGGGGGTCATTCAGGGATGGAGAGGCTCTAACATCTTAGGCAGATGTGACATACACAGCAGTGTGTGCTTACTGTGTGGACATTCCTACAAGTGGAGCAGTGGAACCAGTCAGGTTATAGTTGTATCCTCAGGTCCTGCAGAGGTGAGCTCTGCTGCTGAACCATGTTGGCTACTTTCAGTCCTGTCAGTAGCATATGACCAAATGTACCATCAGGGTGAGATTGTATTTACTCCTGGGACCTTTAATGACTTGCAGTAGAGTGTGGAACTACTCTGAGCCAATGTGATGGAAAGTCTATGGAGTCTCAGAGATGGGAGTATGCAGGTGTTTCTGCTCCCTTTAACATTATAAAATCTGACGATAGCTTGCTCCTCAAGATGGTACCTAGTCAGAATGGCCTGAGCTCTGAGAGTTTGTTGGGGAAATGATGTCAGTTCCTAAAAGGAAAAAAAAGCACTGCATAGACTCCAGGCTGCTCCTCCAACTAGGCTGCAAGCCTATGATGACTATGAAACAAATTCCAGTAGCTAGGATTGCCAGTATCCAAGCTGATAGAGTTTGTTGGGGCTCTCCCCTTCACCCTGACCTCTACAGAGGGGTGGTTCCTGCCCTGTTTGAGGGGCTAGGCTGACAGGTGCCAGGGTGCTTTACTTATCTTTTTATGCTGTTGTCCTAGATCTCTGTTTTCCAAGATTTCAGGCTCTCTTTGGCTGATTTCCAAAACCTTCCTTTGGGTTCACTCACTTAAAATCCAGCTATTCACCTGTTGATTTGATTCTTCTTTGTAGAAGTGGAGGTGAATGCTGGAAATCTCTATTCAGCCATCTTGGAATCTCTAGGAAGGGAAAAGTTTTATAGGACACAAAAGATCGTGTATATTGTGCTATTAAGATTTCATACTGTGCGTAATGGAGAATTATTAATTTTTTTTAGTTGAAGAAATAAGATCAGGTATTTATTTTTGATAAAATCTCTTTGCAGTTAAGATTGGGGAAGAGAATCAAGACACAGATACTGTTTGAAGCTTAGCCAGTAGTCCAAATGAGAAAACATACATGCTTGAACAAAGGAAATGGCAATGAGTAAGGAGCATAATTTTAAGGGATTAAAAGATAGAATGGACTGTATTGAGTGAAGCATAGAAAAGTCAGCCCAGGTACAGCAATAAAATCTGAAAATCAACTGCTGATTGACTATGGTACCTTTCAAGGGTGATCATAAGAGACCTTGATAAAAGAAACCTTTTCTCAATGACTACAGATAAGGGAAATGTATTTGACAATTTAGAAGAGAAAAGTTGCCCAAGATAAGGCTGTACATAAACTCAATGGCAGTGATGAATGGTTTGATGGGTTGATCAAAGTTCTGAAAGAAGCAATATAGAAAATTTAGAGACAAAAACATTTGTTCAATGAGGAGGATAGAAATAAGGGAAATGTCAAATGGCTTATGGGACTGCATACAAAATGTGAAGATCTTTGTATTGTATGTTAATAACCATTAGAAGGTATCTCCTGCAGAAGACAACCAGACAACAAAATGCTACAGGATAATATGGACAAGTTGTCATCCAGCCTCTGTTCTTGATATTTACTATATTTACATAGTAGGTTCAGGAGTGAAATGAATAAAGTGATAGAGAGAGATGCTGTGGAAGGGCCTAACAATATGACCTGCCTCTGAGTAAGACTCATCTAATTATGATTGCTCTTGAGTTTCTGATATCCTGGCAACAAAGGCATTGATGAGCCCCTTTGATATAATATCGTACCTTAAAATGACCATCTAGACATACAGAAGCAATTTTGATTAATATAATTCATTTGTGTCTTAGAAAAATATTTTTAATCTCATTTCTGCTAGGAAGCAGGGAAACGGGACATTACCAGAACCCTACAGTGGGTCCTGGTCTTCTGTGAGCCATGAAAGCATAAGGCAAATTAAAGAGTAAAGACAGGAAATGAGATTTAGAGAAGAAGCTGGGTTCTGGGCCTGATCAATGCTCTTCTGGGCAGCAAAGACATAAGTCATCCCAAGCTTGCCACTATTTATTGGGTGTAGGGAACAGGGAAAGGGGATGTTACTAGAATCTCTGCAGTAAGTCCTATTCTCCTTCAAGTCATGGCAGCACAAGGAAAATTAACTCATTATACAGGAAAGGTAGCAAATATGAGACTTTGAGAAGTAGCTGAGCTTTGGGCCTGATCAGTGCTGCTCTGGGCAGCAAAGATGAAGGTGCCCAAATTTGCCACATCTTTTATTCAGTACATCAGTAAAAGCAAATGTAACAGGTGACTGGGGGGTGGTGGTGGTGGTGGAAATCCTAGATCAATGAGGAACTATGTAGATGAAGATTTTGTTCCTCCCAGGATGTCTTCAGATGATGTAATCTTGTCCTGGAGCATCACAACATCACCAGACCACTGAGCTCTGAGTTGTGACCAGAGGCCAAAATGGAGTTATGTCTGGAAATGCCATAGCTGGCATGTAGGCAGGAGAACTAGGTCTAATCAAATGAATTTTCCCCAAAATGATGTTGAATTGCTCCCAACAATTGGGTTCATAAGGAGTAACAGATGACTCAGAGGGCAGCAATAATCTTAAATTGACAAAGATCTTATAATTGGAGGAAGTATCAGATGTTTTGGAGGGTGGCAGTAATCCTATGACCATGAAGATGTTATGCTGATGAGGATCTTAGGTAGATGAGAAGCTTATGTTGATTAGGATGGTAAGATGAGCAAAGACAACATTCTTACAACAGTAGGCGGGAGTAGGTGGGATGAGTTAAGCTGATAAGGAATTTGTCCTTCCCCAGGTGAAACTTTTCTCTTACTACTCTCAAGGAGCCAGGATGTCTTTAGCTGATGTAATCTGGCCCTTGAGTGTCTCAGCATCATGGGATCATTGAAGTCTCAGCTGTGACCAGAGACAAAAATGGAGTTATGTTTCAGCATGTCATAGCTGGTCTGTAGGCAAGAAGACTAGACCTAATCACAATTTAATTGTGAAATGATTTTTCCCAAAATTATGTAGAATGGCTCCCGACAGTGTCTGTCATAGGAAAATATTTTATCCTGGTTGGGACTGATACGCTTTCAGAGTATGGATTTACCTCCTGCTTGTAGTGCCTTAGCTCAGCCCCACAAAGTATCTGATATACTGGCATGGGATGCCACAGAAGATTGCCTGAGACCAAGAGACAATCTTGTAGCAAAGGAGTTATAGCAGTGAGCATGTGGCCAGGCAATCTGCTTTCCTTCCACTTGGAATATGTTCTAGAAGGGCCTTTTAAATGCCCAGGTAAGATGTCATTTTAAGGAGACATCATATCAGAATGGTGTGTTACCCTTCAGGATGTTGACTAAACTTTAAATCTTAGGCCATTAAATGGTGGTATATCTCTAATTTATGACTCCAAGAACCAAGGAATGGAAGGAGGATTTATTCCACTCACCATCATTTCCAGTGACCCATTTGAGAATTTTGTGATTTTTATCCCTTTAACTTTAAGTCTGTATGCCTAGAAATACTGGGTTACACATGGAGGTACACATCTTCAGGGAACACAATGAGAGTTCAAATATTTAATCTACAGCTGATACTTGGTCACCTTAGATCCTTATGTTTGAAGAGCTCTAATCTAGGGTAATTAAATGTTGAATTACTGATGACATAATGGGAACATGTTTAGTGTTCCACTGTGGTATCTTTTAACTGGTAATGGTAAAGTATATTAACTATAGTTAGATAAAACTAGGTGTCAGTGGGGCTCAAAAACCTCAGGAAAGAGGATCTAGGTCATCATACCAGCAAGGAAATTATCTAGATTAGCAGATGTGCTAGCCAAGGAAAATACAACACTAGGGGCAGTGGCTCCTGCTAGTAAACTTTTAGAAAATTTCTAGAAATCAGAACCAACTAGGGTCCTAGAGGAGCTGTGTCTGGGTAGTGTGGACATCATGTGAAAAGCAAGTAGATCTGAGCAGTACAAATGTTAGATTTGATGTCTTGTCCATCTGTCTCTCTTTTACTAGTTCACCAGTCTCACATTTGGAGAAAGATCTGGAGAGACCAAATCTTTGCTTAGGATTTTCCCCTCTGCTGGTTTCCTCATTCTCCTTTTGATGAAAGCTGGCTACTAATACATCACTTGAAAAAGAACTTTAGTCAATTACTGCCTTTTTGGAGCTCAATTTGAATCAGAATCCCTCTGGTTTGTGTGGTATGTATGGAATGAAAAGCCCATAAATTGATAATGTGAAGGGATCAGGATGCCTGGGGAGAGCAGTTAGAATGAGAAGAAAAATAAAGACAAACTTTCATGAGCTTTCTAGAATTGCAGAGGAAAAAAATTATAGTACAAGACAGAGGAAGAGAGGGAGAAGGAAGTAGAAAGTTGTGAGATTGTATTTCAATTTTCATATGCCTCTGGACAATAGCAGCTATCATGTAACTTCTGTCTTGGATGTAGAAGCCAAAGGAGAGTTGCATGAAAATATTGGCAAGTGTAAGATGAGGAACAAGAACACCTGTCATAGGCGGTGACAGAAAATTCACTGGTATCCTTAAAAGGAATAGTTGACAAAAAAAAAACCCAAACAAAAAGGAATGGTTGAATATTTATTAATGAAACTCTATTAATGGAAATATATGGTATTCCTCATGGGGGTCTATGCTGTATTCATATTTGTTTCAACATTGTTCAAAGCATATTGTTTTTTCTAACTTTGAGTTGTAAGTATAGGGGCCAAGCATAATTAGCAGAAAGATTTATGTCCTACTGTTTTGCTGAGCATGAAGGTTAGACTATGAAAAAAATATGGATTATTTCATAAGTTATGATGTAACAAATGGGTGGCCATCTGTAAAAGAAAAGTAAAAAAAGAAGAAAGATAAAGATAAAAATGAGCTTTCAACTCACTTCTTACATTTAAATAAATTCCATATGGAGCAAAGATTTAAAAATAAAAAATGAACTATAAAAATCTCAGGAAAAAATAGGCAAACTTTTTATAGCTTTGGAGTGAGAGTGCCTATCTAAGTAAAACAAAACTCAGAAACCATAGTCAAAAATGCTATATTAATATTTAAAATTTTTGTAGGACAAGAATAATTGCACTTAATAATAGCTGATATTTGAATCCTGCATATGTCTTTTATAAGTATTGTTTCTTTTACTGCTCTCTACAAAAATATCTGACATTAATGTTCTTGCTATTTTCATTTTAGTTTAAGGCAACTCAGAAAGTTAGGTAAGTTTTACAGCAATATAAAATCATAAGGGAGCAGAGTTACAATTCAGCTCAGGTGGATTGCTTCCAGAGCCTATACATTGTTAAAATCTGCATTTCGAAAAAAGTTTTAGGCTTTAAAAAAGTTACAAAAATTGGACAATAAATTCCTGTACATCCCCCATTTAAGATTTTTCTAATGTTAACATCTTATATAGCTATGGCACAATTATGAAAATGAGGAAATTAATATTGGTATAGTACTATTAGCTGGATGCAGACTTTGTTGAAATGTTTTATACTAAACATTTTTTCTGTTCCACGATCTGATCCTATAGCCAACATTGCATTGAGATATATCTCCAAAGTCTCTTCCAAACTATAACATTTCCCCCCAGTTTTACTTGTTATTCATGACATTGGTGTTTTGTACTCTATTAGTCTGATACCCTATAAATTATCACTAAATGTTAGTTGATATGCTATTTTCTGATGATTAAATTTTTTTTATAACCATCAATTTTTTAAAATTCTTTTATTGGTACATTGTAGGTATACAACACAATTACATTTCTCATTGGGAACTATACCTTTACATAATGCATCTTGGTTCTTATTTTTTCCCCATTCCTAGCCCTCCCTTCACGCCCTCCACCCTTCCCTATTTACAAAGAATTTATTTTCATTTTTTCCATTTCTGGTGATTAAATTTTTTGCATTCATTTTTGGCAACAATATTGCTGAGTGATATGGCCTTCTGTAGTGCATGATGTTGATCTCTCTTACTACTAGTGGGCAATCTTCATCACTTTGTCAATGTGTTGTCTGCCAGGTTTTTCACTGCAGTTACTGTTTTTCTCTAATTAACTGATAAATGTTTTGGAGCAGATATCTTACCTCTATGCAGATATCCTGTTTCTCTTTCAGTTTTAACCCTCTAGTTTTTGCATTCTTTTGAGTTGCATTTGAAGAAATTGCTGTGGTTTTCTAACAGTCATTTTTTTCATTCCTCCTATACTTACTAAAATGAATTATTTTGTAAAGAAAAATTTTCCTTCATTCATTTATTCATTCAATTATTTTGTAATATTTATTTATATTGGTATGCACTCATGGATATATTAGTTTTATTAAATTAATTTTATTGGTACATTTTAGGTATACAATATAATGATGTTCATCATTGGAGATTTGTACATTTGCATCATATATCTTGATTCTTATTTTTCCCCATTTCTCTGCATTCCCTTCAACCCTTCTGCCCTTCTCTATTTACAAAGACTTTGTTTCCATTTTTTTCATTTTCTCATATTAATTACATTCGCCTCTTTTCTTTCTTCTACTCCTCCCATTTCCCCTTCCCCTGTGTACCTTTTCTTCCTATTTTATATTCTCTATTCTACATTTTGATCCTTGTTCACACTTTCAGTTTCTCACACCAGAGACACTATTCAGGTTTTACACATGTGTGCCCTATTTATTTCACTTGAGTATCACTTCAATGTGCATCTATTTAGCTATAAATGCCTCTTATTTGTCATTCTTTATGGCTGAGTAGTACTCCATTTTATAAAAAAAAATCTTGGTCTAGTATTCAGCTGATGGGCAGTTTCAAAGTTTTAGCTATTACAAACTTGCCACTATGGGCATGGGTGCACATATATTGATGTGGTATGATTCTTTTAATTCTTTTGGGAAGATATCCAGCAAGGGAATATCTGGGTCAAACGGGACCTCTAATCCTTGTTCTTTGACGTATCTCCATACTGACTTCCACAGTGGTTGCAACAGTCTGCCCTCCCACCAACAGTGGAGACAGCTTCCTTTTTCCCTACAGCATCACCAGCATTTGTTATTGGTTGATTTCATGATAGCAGCCATTCTTTCTGGGATGAGCTGGAATCTCAGCATTGTTTTAATTTGCATCTCTCAAATCACCAGTGATGTTGTTTTCTTTAACTCTTTATATATTCTAGACAGTAGACATTTGTCTGAGGAACAGCTGGTAAAATTTTTTTTCCCACATTGTGGGTTGTCTCTTCACACTGTTGGTGGTTTCTCTTGCTGTGCAGAATCTTTTTAATAAGAAGAGATCCCACTTGTTGATTGTTTGTGCTAGTTCACATGCAACTGAGGTTTTGTTCATAAAGTCTTTTCCTGTACCAATGTCTTCAAGAGTTCTACCTAACCTCTCTTCCAGCTGGTTTAGTGTTTCTGTTTTAATATTTAGATCTTTAATCCACTTAGATTTTAGTTTAGTGCATGGTGAGAGATACAGGTCTAGTTTTAATCTTTGGCAAGTTGAAGCCCAGTTTTTCCAGCACCATTTAT
>NW_004624784.1:4178168-4190540 GCF_000247695.1 Heterocephalus glaber
AAAAATAAAAATGAAGGGCCTCCTTCAGAGTATGTCTCTGCTGTCACAGTAGACAACATGGGCAGCTGTGTGCTGATATAAATCAATGAGTCTCAGCAAGCCAGTAGCAGACTAAGATTCAGGCAGATTTCTGGCTGCTAGTCCCAAATTGAACTCCCTGTTCTCCTGCATGGTTGAACTCTACAAGGCTCTACTGCAGGTTCCAGTTGCCCTTCCCCTGAAGATAGTGCAGGTTCCGATGGGAGGTGATGATCCCTCCAACTTACCAAGTATGGTGATCTGGTGTGCCTTTATTGCAGAGATTCTCTTCACTTTTCTGCTGAGCTTCAGTTTTCATTGAGGAGCCTGAGAAAGATCCTCTTTCTGTTGCTCACTTCTGCTGTATCTTGTGGAGCTCAGGACAATGGCCTTTATCATCCCCCGTGCCTCTGTAGTGTGGAACCACCTAGCAGAAGAGCCAGTAGGCCAGAGGTGGGGGAGGGGGGGAACGACAAGAATGGGCCTGGGGACCTGGCTCTGTAGGCCTCCACAAGGCTAAGCGGAGTGCAGGGATGGAGCGAGGGCTCCAAGCCATGCTGGGGTCCTCACCCTGTTGTGGGCGGAGCCCACAACAGAGTGGGGGCTTCATGCTGCCTGGATCCTCAGCTTGCACTGTTTGGTCTCACTGTCAGAACCCTTCATTTTTTGAATATATTTTTCACTGGCTATGGAATTTAAGATGACACTTTTCTCTTTCTTCAGAGTGTTAAAGATTTTGAATCATTTTCTTCTGCCTTGTAGTCTTTCTGATAATAGGATAGTGATGCTTTTCTTTGTCATTCTGCTATATTTAATGTCTTTTTTCCTTGACTTTTTAAAAAAGATCTATTTATCTTTGGTTTACAGGAATTTAATTATGATATATATTGGAGCAGATTTTTTTGTTTACCTTTTCAATGTTTTATTGAGTGCTTTGGATCTGTGACTATAGTCTTCATTGATTTTTGGAAAAATTGTACCCATTCTTTCTTTAAATTTATTTGCTTTTATCCTTCTGGAGTCTTGATGAATATTTTAGATGACTTGGTATTTTCCCTCAGGCCATTGAGGTTCTGATTTTTTAAAGACTTTTCTGTCTTTGTATGTCAGATTGAGTCATTTTATTGCAATGTTTTCAAGTTCATCAGTCTTTTATTCTGCACTATCTAAACTGCTATTAATCCTAACAGTGAATTTTTCATTTCTGATACCATGTATCCTTTTTATCTTTAGATGTTTCACCTAGCTCTTTTTTTTCCTTAATTGCTTTCTACATTATATTTATTTTTAAACCTTGGGCAAAATTACAGTAGCATTGTTAAAGCCTTAGTCTGCTAATGGCAGGATTCTTATTATTTCTTGGTTTATGTTCCCTGATTTATTTATGTAGTTAAGGGTCACAGTCCCATGCTTTCATTGCAAGTCTAGTAAGCTTTGATTAGGTGCATGGCACTGTCAGTATTATGATATTGAAGGTCTTTTGTTTGTTTTTTCCCTTTAAACAGATTTGATGTATGCTTTGATAAATAGCTAATTTTCTTGCAGATCCTCTCAATCTGTTTGTGGATTTTAAAATATCATTTATTAAAAAAATCATTTATTTTGTTTTTTATTGTAGTAAAATACATATGTAATATAAAATTTATCACTTTAATCTTTTTAAATGAAAAATCTAGTGAGATTAAGTATATTCATATTGTGTATAGCTATCCTAATTGTCCATCTTTAGAAGTTTGTACTGACACTGTATAAATTTAACTCCTCATTATCCTCTTATAACCACTTTTATACTTTGTCTTTCTGAATTTGAGTATTTTAGGTACCTCATATAAGTGCAGTTGTATAATATGTGCCCTTTTATTTTTAGTTTATTTCACTTATATGGATTATAATCCCTTCAAGATTCACCCATGTTGTAGCATGTATCAGAATTCAACTCTTTTTAACAACTAAATTATAATTTATCCATTCATCTGTCATTTGGGACATTTAGGTTTTTTCCAACTTTTGGCTTTTATAAATGACAGTTATGTACAGTGCTGTAGAAATATCTGTTTAAGTCCTTGAATTTATTTTGGGGGGTATTATGATAGAAATAGAATTGCTGAGTTACATAGTAATTCCGTTTAACTTTCTGAGGAACAAAAATTTCTTCCACAGTGGCTGAACCATTTTACATTGCTAAAAGCAAAGCATGAGTGTTTGAAATGCTTTACATCCTCAACATTTCTTATTTTTTCTATTTTTCTTCAAAGGAATATCTGTGTAAGTGGATCTGAAGTAGTATCTCTTGTGGTTTATATTGAATTTCCATAATTATTAGTAATATTGACATCTCATATGCTTATTGATCATTTGTATATCTTCTTTGAGATGTATTTATTCAAGATCTTTGCTTATTTTAGAAATTGGATTGTGTGAGTTTTTTGTGCGTGCCAACTTGTCAGAATTTTCTATATATTCTGATTATCAACTCCTTATCAGATATATGATTTGGAGTATTTTCTCCCATTTTTCAGGTTTCCTTTTTACCTTCTTTTTAGTGTCATTTGATACACTAAACTTAATTTTTCTAAAGTCTCATCTATTTTTATTTTGTTACCTGTCCTTTTAGTATCATACAAGAAATCATGCCACATAAAATAAGATTTCTACCTGTGTTTTATTTTAAAAGTTTTATAGTTCAAAATGTTATCTTTAAGTTTTTATAAATTTTGAATTTTTTGTGTGGTATAAGATAAGTGAGAAATTTCATATTTTATCCAGTTTTCTCAGCATTTGTTGAAATTACAGATATTTTTATATTGAAGGTCTTGGCACCTTAATAAAAAGATCATTTGACCATATACATGATACTTTATGAACTTTATTTCCTTGGTCTGCATGTCTGTCTTAATGCCAGTACCAAACTGCTTTGATTAATGTAACTTTGTAGTAATTTAAGGCTAAGAAAGGGTGAAACTTCCAACTTGGTTCTTAATTTTCAAAGTTTTTATTGTTTTGTTTTGTTTTTGCTATTTGAGTTCCTGAGTTTCCATATAAATTTTAGGATTAGTTTTTCCTCTTCTGAAAGAAAAAAGAAAAGAAAAATCATTGGGATTTTGACAGAGCTTGCATGGAATCTGTAGATTGCTTTGCAGTAGTATTGACATCTCAATGATATAATGTCTATTTACCCATGTGTCTCATTTACTTTTTCATCCCTGAGAAATTTACTTTGCATACATGACACCCACAACTTAAAGGAGAAGAGGTTTACTTTGGTTTAGTCTGCAGAAGTTTCAATTCATAGTCTCAGATGACTCCAAGGCAGGAGGGCATGGCACTGGGGGCATGGCAGATGAGAAACTACTCACGGAATGGTGGTGGGAAGCAGAGAGAGATTAAGGAAAGGGGAGGGAGATACACACTTCCAGGCCATGCCCCTAGTGACTCACCTCCTTCAACCAGTCTTCACCTCCTAAATCCTATTTAGCTGTAAACTCATCAGTGATAGTATTCACTGATGAGTATCACACCCCCATGATTCAACCACCTCCCAAAAGCTCCATCTATAAATGCATGAGGCTTTGAGGGAACATCTGGATGTAAACCATAACACCATGAATACATGGTATCTTCATTTATTTCTGACCCTCATTCTTAGTATTTTATTTTTTTATACTATTATAAATGGTATTTTTTCAGGTTGTTCATTGGTAGTGTATGGAAAAATAATTCTGTCTTGTATAATAAATATGTATCATGAAACTTTGCTTAGTTAATTAGTTCTACTAGTTCTTTTATGGAACCTAAGGTTTTCTATGCACAAGATTATATATTCTGTGATGGAAATAGTTTTACTTCTTTATTTCCAATTTGGATGAGTTTTATTTCTTTTCTTTGCCTAATTTGTCTGCATAGAATTTCTAATATTGTGTTGAAAAGAAGTGTTGAAGCAAGCTTTCTTGTATTATTTCTGATCTTAGGGATAAAACTGTGTTTCTCATAAGTATGAAGTTATCTGTGGGTTTCATATACTATCTTAGATAATTTCTTTCTATTCCTATTTTGTTTAGTGTTTTTATTGTGAAGGTGTGTTGAATTTTGTCAACTGCTTTCTGCATCAGTTTTGATGATCATACAGCTCTTTTCCATTCATTCTATGAATGTAGTATATTACATTGTTTTTATGTGTACTGAATCATCCTGTATTTTAGAAATACTTTCTACTCAGTCAGAGTATATAATACTTTTAGTAGACTGTGAAATTTGTTTGCTAGGATTTGTTGAGAATTCTTATATTAATATTCATAAGGCATATTGGGCTGTAGTTTTCTTTTGGTATCTATACCTGTTTCTGGTATCAGGGAAATGCTCGTCACATACAAAGAGGAAGTGTTATCTCCTAAAATTTTGAAAGAGTTTTTATACAGAATATCTTTTATCCATTCTTCTATTTTGAATCTACTTTTTCCTTAGATGAAAAGTGAGCCTTCATAGATTACATATACAGAACTTGAATCATTTTTTAAAATCTATTCTGGCATTCTCTCTTTTGATTTTGGAGTTTATTAACACTTTAAAAATTATTCTGGCATTCTCTGCCTTCTTATTTGGGAGTTTATTAACATTTACAGTTCTATAGTTAGTGATGTGAAAGGACTTTCCTATTTTGCTTGCTTTCTGTATGTCTTAATAGTCTTTTGTCATACATTTCCTTCATTGCTGCTTTTCTCCATTTTTGTTTGTTTAGTGAAATATTTGATTCTCTTCTCATTTCCTCTTGTACATATTCTGCCACTATCTTCTTTGTGGTCATCATGGGCCTATATGTAACATGCTAAAGTTAGGGCAATCTATTTTAATTAAGACCTACTTACCTTTACTTGATGATCATTCATACAATGATTTAATTAGTACCCTCAGCTTCATCATATACACAATCTATGCCTATACATCTTTACCCAACTTATCATTGGCATAAAAGACATCTTTAAATATGTATACCTAATAATATAAATAAATAATTATTTTTACACATTTTCCTTTTAATCTTCTATAAAATTAAGAGCTGTAACCCATAATTACAATAATGCTATATTTTACATTTGATCATTTATTTACTTTATTAGAAATTATTATATTTTCATATTGGTTTGAGTTGCTGCCTACTTTTACATTCCTTTTATGGCAAGTCTAATGGTGTTGAATTCATTAGCTATTGTTGATCTGGGAATGTCTTAAGTTTTGAAAAAATAATTTTATTGCATATGGAATTTTCAGTTGACAGTTTCTTTCAGCATTTTAAATATACCACCCCTTTGCCTTCTAGCCTCCAAGGTTACTGTTAAGAAATCTGTGTGATAATCTACCAAAAATCCATCATTTGTGATAAGATGCTTTTATTTTATTGTTCAAAATTTTCTTTATCTCTTTAGTTTTCAACAGTTTGACTTTAATGTGACTTGTTGGGGATCTCCGATCTACTTGGAGTTTGTTGGGTTTCTTGGATTTATAGGTTTAACTCTTTCATAAAATTTGGGAAATTTTAGTTCATTTTTCTCTTTCATTTTCCCACTGAAACTTCCATAAAGCATATATTAGTCTCTTAATAGTGTCCTTAAGTTCCTCAGTATCTGTTTGCTTTCTTTCACTGTTTTTCTGTTCCTCAGACTCATTAATTTCAAATGTCCTGTTATTAAGTTCACTGCCTTTTTTTCTGTTTAAATCTACTGTCTAAACCTTCTATTAACATTTTCAGTGTTTGAATTTTATTTTTATCTCCAAAATTTGTCTGGATTCTTTTAATACTTTCTATATGCTTGTTAATATTTTCATTTTGTTCATGTATACTTCTAATTTCCTTTTATCCTTTGCTCATATTTCTTTAGCTCTTTGAGTATATTTGAGACCATTGTTTTAAAGTCTTTGTTTTGTCAAAACAAAATGTCTGTACATCTTCAGAGGCAGTTTCTGCCAGTTCATTTTCTTCCCTTGAATTGGCCATATTTTCCCATTTCTTTGTAGGCCTTGTTACTTTGTTATTGTTATTGAAAAAAAGTCACTACTCCCAGTTTTAGAAGATTGACTCTGTGTTTGGGTAGTCTTTCACTAATTAGATAATCATTTTCTATGCCTAGAGATTAGCCCAAGGTGAAAGTTTAGGGTATGTTCTGAGTATGCATTTTGCTTTGGTTCTTGTCTGTCTTTTTCATTTTTATAATATACATGGCTACTTTTGAACATCTTCATTTCCTGAAATCTCACTTTGGATTCTCCCTGGGTCTTTTTATGTGTTGTCTATAATCTCTTGATTCAAGCATCTGTGATCTACATTCATCAGCCTACATTTTTATGAGAAGTACCTGTCTGTGTGAGATCTAAGGTAGGCAAAATGTAGGCCAGTCCTTTAGGCATCCCCCATATAGATTGGATCAAATGTTGTGAATAAGGTCTGCTCTACTCTCTCTGGTTTGAGGAAAGGAATTTGGAACTGGGATGCCAATTCCTCCAGACTAACATCTCACTTTTCCAAAGAGTGACTAGGTTAAGGGAAAAATAAAAGTGGCCCCAGATTTCATCCTGGTGTGAAAGTAGCTTTTTCTAAATTGGGTGTTCATTTTTGGGCTACAGAACTTTGGCAGTTTTCCAAACTCCTATAAGGCTACATTAGCTGGCTGTTAGTTATATTTTATTGTTTCTTGAGTGAGAGCTTATGTTTTCCTAGTCTGCCATTTGCCTACATCACTGTCTTTGAATATTGAATTAAGGTTTAATTTTAGCAGGTTGTTGACCTTACTTTCAAGATATCATCCTTCTTGATTCTTAAATTTTATTGAATCCTCACATGATGAAAGCAAACAAACAAACACCCCGTCCAAAAAAAGCCCTCTCTCCTTTGAGTGGAAAAAAAATGAGAGTATTTATTTTCCCAATGTAAGCTGTTGAATTTTTCAGCTTAGGATTTCTTGGCAGATCCTTTCCCAGTTCTTTTACTGTATACATTTTTGTCATTAGTTTTCAACAAAGATTCAAGGAAAATCCTTTACTGATTTCTGATTGTTTTGCTACATACATCTATCTTCTGTAATTCTCCATGTTGCAAATGTCAGCTCTCTCAGGTTCCCTGAACTCTGATCCTTTTCTCAACTCAGTGAGGTCACCATGACTCCCCTTCCTAGTATGACAGTTTCCAGAAATTAAGAGATCACCTTGATTTTTTTCTCATTCTTTTCATTGTTTGCTCTCTTGAACTGATTGTCCATTGTCCAATATAAGAAAACAGCTATTTTGTATGTATGTCCTGTTTTCTAATTATATATCCCTTAGGAAGGCAATTTCAATAATATTTACTTGGCTAATTTTGAGGGGTGGGAGAAATTTATTAACAGCTTGCAGCTTATTAACAGTTTTGAACCTGTTCTCATTCTTCATTCATAATAAGTTATACAAATTAAGATGTACATAATTTATATTTTAGTAGCTATGAAATAGGAATGTTTGTGTATGCAGAAGTGGGGCCTAATTTGACAATCTTCCCTGTACACAATGCTCAGAACAAACATGCACATATAGTAAGTGTTCAGCATATGTTTGTTGAAAAATACTCTTAAGTAACTAGGGAATTTATTTATATAATACATAACTTCAGGGGAAGTGGATTTTGAGACCAGATCCAAATTTCATGCCACTTCAGTGTGATAGTCAGTTTGCTTCTATTTCTAACTCCACTGAATCAGCTACTGGGTTGTAATTTGTTCTCTGCTTGACCATCCTTTAAGGCCTTTAGTCCTAAATTGCCTTGGGTCAGTCTAGAAAAATTATGGCTTCCACTACTGTAGTTGATATGTCAGAGAAGAAGGCATAATTATTTCCTGCAAAAACTGGGCTGTAAGTATAAAACACAGTATTAGAAAGGCTGAAATGCACATGGGGTAGATTTTGGCATTATCATCAGATAATGTAATGTTCAGTAAATTCTCACTGTGTGTGTGTGTGTGTGTGTGTGTGTGTGTGTGTGGTTATTTTTATTGCTATGGGGAATGTTACAAAGCTCTGAGATGATGCAGGCATTGATATTGAGACAGACATGAATGTTTTATTTTTAAAACATCTGCATGGAATAAAGGATAGTTTATATGGTCTTAGCTTACTGGGAATTTTTATTTAGCTTCTTTTTTAACTTCTACTTTTTTTAAGCTAGAAAGATCTTCCATTTATCTAGGAAGATACTTTCATATTTCTCTTTTAAGGTTGCTTTTTAATTTATAATTTTAAGAATACATATTTATGGGGTAGAGTGTGATAATTTGATACATATATAAAGTGTATACTGATCAAATCTGGATAATTAGCATTCTTGTCTCCTCTTTATTGCTATATGGTTGAAGCATTTGAGTTCCACTCTTCTAATTATTCATAAAATATATCATTTATATTTTTAAATTCATACATGCATATGACATACTTTGATTATTTTCATTGCCATTACTCCCTTTAGCCTACTCTCCCTACTAGTTTTACATTTTGGGGTGCAGGTTTCGATATGTATATTTTACTCCTATCCATCCCCCTATTACCTGACCTTACACCTATTTCTCCTCTCTTTTATTCTCGTCCTCTTGTCTAATCACAGTCTCCCATATACTTTCTTATCATTTTTTGCAGATACCATCTATTAGGAAGAACATGCAGTATTTGTCTTTTTGAGTTAGGCTTATTTGGCTCAACATGATGTTTTCCAAATCCAACAATTTTCTTGCAAATGACAGAATTTCATTCTTCTTTCTTTCTGAATAATACTTTAGTGTGTAATTATACCATTTTTTTCATTATCCATTCATCAGATGGGCATCTAGGCTGGTCTCATACCTTAGCTATTACGGATTGTGCAGCCATATACATGGATATGCAGGTATTCCAATAGTATACTGACTTTAATTGCTTTCAGTATATGCCAAGGGGTGGTATAGCTAGATAAAATGGTAGACCTATTCTTATTTATTCAAGGAACATCCATACTGATTTTCATAGTGGCTGTACTAATTCACACTCCTACCACCTATGTAGAAGGGTTCATTTTCTTTTGTACCCTTACTGACGTTTATTTATTTATTTATTTATTTATTTTGTATTCTTGATGTTAGCCATTCTGACTAGGTGAGTTTGAATCTCATTGTAGTTTTGGTTTATATTTCTCTAATGGATAAAGATGTTGAACATTTTTTCATATATTTATTGGTCATTTGTAGTTCTTTTGAAAAGTGTCCATTTTTGCCCATTTATGGATTGGGCTCTTTGATTCCTAGCTGTTAAATTTTTTGAGTTCTTTATATATACTAGATATTAATCCTCTGTTAGAAGAGTAGTTGATAAAGATTTTCTTCCATCTGTATGCTATCTCTTCACCCTGTTGGGTGTTTCATTTGCTAATTAGAAACTTTTTAATTTGAAGTAGTCTCATTTGTTGATTCTTGCTTTCATTTCCTGTGCTGTTGAAGTAGTACTCAGGAAATCTCTGCCTGTGCTTTTGGTTTCAAAGGTTTCCCTTATTTATTTATTTATTTATTTATTTATTTAGCAATTTCAAAGTTTCAGTTCTGTATAGCTAGGTCTTTTGATCCATTTTGAATTAATTTATGTACATTGTGACAGATATGGATCCTATCTTCTATAAGTGGTATTCGTTATTCTCAGCACTACTTATTAAAGAGGGTATCTTTTCTTCAATCTGTATTTTTGGCTCTTTCATTTAGACTCAGATGACTGGTTGTCTTGGTTTGTTTCTATGTCCTCTATTTGTTTCATTAGCCTATGTGCCTATTTTTATGCCAGTTCCAGGCTGTTTTGTTAGTGTGGCTTTGTAGTATAATTTAAAATTGGGTATTGTGATACTTCCAACCTTGTTCTTGTGGCTTAAAACTGTTTTGGCTGTTCTGGGTCTTTTGTGCTTCCGTATAAATTTTAGGATTTATTTTCTAGTTCTATGAAAATTTTTATTTGTATTTTGATGAGAATTGCTTTGAATCTTTATGTCACTTTTTGTAATATGGTCATTTTAATAATATTAATTCTGCAAATCCTTGAACATTGGATATCTTTCCATCTTTCAGTGTCTTCTTCAATTTCTTCAGCATTAAATTTTCATTGTAGAGGTCTTTCACCTCTATGGTTCAGTTGATACCAGGGTATTTTATTTTATTTGAAGATATTGTGAATAGAAATGTTTTCATTATTTCTTTCTCAGCTACTCTGCTATTGGTATATAGTAAAGCTACTTATTTTTAAATGTTGATTTATACCCTAATACATTGCTTAATTCATTTATCACCTCTAAAACTCTTTTGTTAGTCTTTAGCATCTTCCAAGTATAGGATCGTATCAAACAAGGATAATTTTACTTCTTCCATTTGTATGGTATCCTTTTTATTTTTTTCTTGCCTAATTGCTGTAGCTAAAATTTCAAGAACTATAGTGAATAACAGTGGTGAGAGTGGATGTCCTTGCCTCATTCCTGATTTCACAGGAAATACTTTTAGTTTTTACCCATTCAGGCTGCTGTTACCTATGTTTTTTGTATATTGCCTTATTCTGTTGAGTAATGATCTTTTAGTTTCTAATTTCTTTAAGGTTTTTATCATAAAAGGAGGCTGAATTTTGTCAGAAGCTTTTTCTGTGTTAGTTGAGAGGATTGTGTAATTTTTATCCTGAATTCTATTTAAGTGGTATATTGCACGTACTAATTTGCATATATTGAACCATCTTCATCCCTGAAATAAAACCAACTTTATCATGGTATATAATCTTTTTAATGTACTATTGAATTCAGTTTGTGAATATTTTATTAATGATTTTTACATCTATGATTATCAGGGATATAGGTTTATAGTTTTCTCTCTTTTTTTATTGTATCCTTGTTCAACTTGGTATCAGGATGATAAAGGCCTTCCAGAATGTTCAGAAGCATTCTGTCCATTTCTATTTTATGGAATACTTTGAGGGGCACTGATGTTCTTTAAAATTTTCAAAAAATTCAATCATGTACCTGCCTGGTCCTGGATTTTTCTTTGTTGAAAGATTTTTTTTATTACTGCTTCCAACTCACTGTATTTGATCTGTTTTTTATATATCCTTTTGGTTCATTTTGGTAGGTTGTGTTGATAAATTTAACCATTTTGTCTATGTTCTCCAATTTATTAGAATATAGGTTTTCAAAGTAGTCCCAAATAATCCTCTGGATTTCAGTTGTGTCTGTGTGACATCCTCCTTTCATCTCTAATTATATTCATTTGAGTCTTCTCTTTCTTAGTTTGGCTAAAGGTTTATCAATTTTGTTTTTCTTTTCAAAAACAAATTCTTTGTTCTGTTGATCCAGTGTATTATTCTTTTAGTCCCTCATTGATTTTAGATCTCATCTTTATTATCTCTTTCCTTCTGATGGGTTTTATTTTTTTTTGTTTGTTCTTGTTTTTGTAAGACCTTGAATGCACGATTAGGTTATTTCAGATCTCTGTGATTTTTTGATGTAAAGTTCATAGCTATGAACTTTCCTCTTATTCTGTATTCCACAGACTCTGGTATATTATATTTCCATGTTCATTTGATCATAGGAATTTAAAATATTTCCTTCCTGATATCTTCAGTGGTCCATGTTTGTTCAAAAGTGAATTGTTAAAAAAAAAAGCAAGCCAGAAGTGAATTGTTCAATCTCTATGTGTTTATATAGGTTTGTGGTTTCTCTTAATGTTGATTTCTAGCTTTATTCTATTATGTAAGAATTATTTCAGTCATTTTGTATTTTTAAGGCCTTTTATGGCCTAAAATATGATCTAATTTGAATATTGTTCCATGAGCTGCAGAGAAGTATGTATATACTGTAGTAAGGGGATGAAATGTTCTATAGATACCCAAATGGATATTTGATCTATGGTATGGTTTATCTTTGATGTTTCTTTATTGATTGTTTAGTCTATACACCCTCTCTATTTATGAGAATAAAGTATTAAGGCTACCCACTATTATTGTATTGGGGTCTATGTATTCCTTTATGTTGAAAAGTGTTTATTTTATAAGATTGGATGCACCAATGTTAAGTGCATACATACTTGCAATTGTTATATATTCTTGGTGGAATGTTTCTTTTACCAATATGTCTCATCTTGACAAATTTTATCTTAAAGTCAGTTTAGTCAGATATGTGCATAGCTACTACGTCTTGCTTTTCAATTCCATTTGCATGGATTATTTTCCATCTTTCCACTTTCAGTCTGTATGTTTCTTTTTTTTTTATTAAGTTCTTTTATAGGTACATTGTAGGTATACAACACAATTACATTTCTCATTGGGAATTGTACCTTTACATAATGCATCTTG
>NW_004624784.1:4207664-4220731 GCF_000247695.1 Heterocephalus glaber
AGAGATAGATATATATGGACATAGATATAGATATAGATAGTGTTTTTGAGCCCTGTATCTTTACATCCAACTCAGGAACTTAAGTTTAATAGAGTATAATTATCTGCATTAAATGCCACTTAATTTTAGTAGACTTTTTTGAGCTGTGTGAAGTTTCTTTTGTAGGATTCATATTGATATCTACACATTAAACAACAAATTATAGAAAAACATTTGCATGTGGCATTTGCCTTCCCAAAACAAAGTAACCAGCATCTTGTTTCTTTTTACTTTTGTATCAATGCCTCCCTTCCTCCTTACCCCTTTCTTCCTGTCTTTGGATATCTTTATCTCTTCTTTCTCTTTCTCTCTGACTACCTATCTGCTCTATGAAATGTTTCTCAGTTCCTTTTTCAGTTTTCTTGCCAGAACAGGAAGACTTTGATCTTTTTGCCTACAAAGGTTTGATATTTATTTGGATAGTGAGCAATTGATGTGTGGCTCTTGCTATTCTCTTTTCTAATCTATGGGGTCGTGGTAGGGTTACCTGGAATTATATATAAAATCCCAGGTGGATGGCAGGCAGTATATTAAAGGCCAGTCACTATTACTCTCCTTTCCTGAATCGTTTTTTTCCTCTATGTGGTCTAAATATGTGCCAGATTTTCTATGTACTTTGAATAGTCTGTATGGGGGACAAATGAATGTTGATGATACTGAGTGCTTCATTTTTCACTAAAGAACTCTTGAAATGGGTTGATTGTACTCTTCCAAGGTAGTCCACATTTCCACTGATCAATGCATTATTTTTTCTTGTGACTTAGGTAGGAGAATAGTGGAATAGACTGAATGTAGTCTTTGGAGGAAAATTAGTAAGTATTTTCTCTGTGCAGGTATTTTATGGGATGTTACAACAAACGTCCTTTTTCCATTGTTTACCTTGTCCTCAGAATTCTCTCCTCTGTCATGTGCTTCTGCATTCAGGACCTAGATATCTATTAACACAGAGAAACTTAGAAACTTATTTTTAAACACATCTTTAACATACTTCTTTTAGATAATGTATGCCTTTCACTGCTGAATTTGGTCATGAATTTCATCTGATCAAATGTTAGGATTGAATTTAGTGCTTCCTGCTTGCTGAGAACTCATTTATCTACCAGTTTACAGTCCCAGCCTTTACTTTTATTTTCGGTGGTTCATTAAAACATCACATTTATTTGATATATGCTGTCTAATTATGTAGCGATCTTGGAACATTTCATTTTTAATACATACATACATATACCTATGTACATACAGATACATATATACATACATTTTTATAGTACATATATAACTCTACCATTGGCTAGACACTGGGATAACAGTGGTAAATAAGATAATCTTAGTCCCTCCATCCTCATACTAGGTTAAATAGTGTTTCCCCATAATTAATGACCAGCTAAAACCTGTGAGTATGGTCTTAGTTGAAATGGTGTCTTTGAACTTGTAGTCAAATTAAGATGAGGTCACAATGAATCAGAGCATACCCCAAATACAATAAGATCAGTATTCTTATGAAAAAAAAATTGTATGTAAACACATGCAGAATAAAACATTAAAGATGGACAGAGATGACTATGTAAAAACAGGGATAGAGACTGGAATATTATTAGAAAGTGACATAGAGTACATTTTCTTGACACCTTGATTTCAGACTTCTAGCCTCTAAAACTCAGAGAATGGACCCCACCCCAATTCCCCTCTTTATACCAGAGATTAAACCCAGGGCCTTCACAATTAGGTACATCCCCAACCCTTTTTATTCTTTATTTTAAAACAGGCTCTCAGTTGCTAAATTGCCCATGGTTGGATCAGACTTTCAATTCTCCTGCCTCAGCTTCCCACAGTGCTGAGATTATAGGTGTAAGGCACCACATTGGATCATATTTTGCTTATTTTAAAACCATCCAATTTATGGTAATTTGTTATTGTGGTCCTAGGAAACTAATACTCACATAATCTCTTTCCTAAGCTTTTTTTTTCTTGCTATTTTCTTTTGGAGGGAAGTCTTTTGTTAGCTATTTTTCTGTCGGTAATTTTACAGTATCTCTCTATAATATTATTTAGGCATTTATCTTCATTTCTCCTGGTTATTTAAGTCTTCAGGGTCATGGTATACTTTATTTCTTTTTCTTTTTTCATGGGATATGTTACTTGCCTGCCAGCAGCCTTTGATTTTGGAGTCATAAATCACAATCTAGAAACTTGTCCTTTGATAACATCTATTTAATAAGCAACAACCTTTTCTAAATCTTTCTTCAAGTGTACCTTGAACGTGAAGAAAACACATGACCTGTGCTTCTAGTCCTTCAGTAATGTGCTTGCTTGTCTCATGTGTTCTGTTGGCTAATGTCATTCATTTATTGTTTAGTTGGGTTTGATGGTATCTTCTGTAATCCTTTAGTCTTCTGAAAAAAATGCATGTATGCTGAAAGTTGAGAATACTGCTTTCTCTTTTTCTTTTCATCGCTCAGAATATTTAGTGCTGATATTGGTACAATGTTGACAACACTAACTGTATGACTTACTTCCTTTGACTTTAACCCTCTTACCCTTTCCAAGGAAGGCTTTAGGTACTAGATGGGCATGTGTTAACCAGAAAGCTCTTGAGAAACCTAGTTAAGTTCTAATGATCTTCAGAATTTATGAGCACATAGTCAATTTCCAGATTTAGCTACTAAAAGATTTTGGACAGGTCAAATTTTGGGGCCGGAGATTTAGCTCAGTGGTTCTGTCACCTGCCTTGTAAGTGCAAGGACCTGAGTTCGATCCCTGGTACCAAAAAAAAAAAATTTTGGACAGTTCTCTTGGGAGGATTCAGGTTAGAACCATTTTCTCCACTGAGACAGATGTTATTGGGGAATACCCAAATTGGATTGGGAGATCTCATGAGAGTCCAACAGTGTCAATACTGGAGTGAACAATTCTCAAAGGAGAAGCTCTAAGAAGAAATGAGTTCTGCGGATGAGATATAGACAGTTTTTCTTGAGCTACATGCCTGTATACACATGCCAGATAGTTGTTTAATTGGAGTAAAAATTACTCATTTATAAATGGCTCTAACAGGTATTTACCCCTCAGTTGTGCAAGAAGATTTTATTAGTTGATTATATATTAGAGTTTTTAAAAATTGAGTTTTTTGGACAAAATTGTAAATTACTCTGAATATGTATTCGTTTCTGGAAGAAAATTCCTAACTAAAATATTAACATTGAGGCTGAGATTTCCTAGTTGAAATATTCAATTTCTGAGAAATTATATTCAACTTTAACGAACATGATATGATTCTAATCTACCAGAATCATAGTAACTTCTAAACATTAAGAAAAGCCAATGAGAAATGTTTCTAGGTAATGAAAGAAACAGACCAAATGCTGTCAAATTAAAAAGAACTATTGGTCTCAGGTACTCAGTATTTTTATATGCACATAATTTCTCAGACTGTATTGTCAGAATGTACAATGAAATGAAGATTATATTATTCAATCTAATCACATACAAGTTCTTCTTTCTAGAAAATATTTATGCCCTGGTGATTTTCATGCAACTAATTGTTATTTAGAACAAAAATATGATATGAGACCTCTTTTCATGAGTCTTATTTATGTGGTAGGGAATGGTAAAACAGTGCTAATATAATAGTTACTATTCCTTTTGGTTTCCTAGAATACAAACTGTCTTCCTATGATCAGGGAATTTTTCACCTCATAAGTCTTGGTGAGATATAGGTTCTGTCTCCCACTTCAGAATCTGAGTATTCCAGATACTTTCGTAACCAGCCTTGTTACCTAAGGCATGACTGTGTCATGCAGTCCTGGCTTACCAGGTGTAACCACTGTGAGTAGAAAGATTAAGCTACGAAGTAAAGTCTCTTTGGTGATCATTCTCACAATTTTGAGTTCATCAGCAAACAATAGAGCTGGCAGGACATAGACCAGCATTGGGTTCAAGTACAATCCTTGGGGAGTAACAGCAGTAGCAATGATGTACATAGTCCTCAGAATAGTTCTTTATACCTGACTCTGATCATCATTCCTGGTTGCTTGCTCTGACAGGCCTTATACTTCAACTTTTCTGGCAATTCTATTAGCTCTATTTATTCTCAAAGAAGTACATTTCTGCTTAAATCACTCAGAGTTTGTTTTTATTTCTTAGTGAGAAGCTTAGTGATACAAACAATATGTGTAATAAAATTGTTTGAGAAGAATACCATGAGAATGGTAGAATGAGATTACTTCCACATGGGCTCTTTTCAGTGGGTCATCCACCTCTGACTCTAAGGGACATGTGGAAAGTCCATGGTTACCTACCATGTTGTCCACCTAAAATGTTGAGTAGTCTACCCTAACACTAAGATAGTTTCTAGATAACTTTCTTTATAATCTGTCACAAGTGAAATTCTACAAATGTATTGAATCTACAAGTTACTCTAAAATACTTTCAACTTAGACCTATTTGAGCATGAGGAGTTTGTTTATGCACATACCTCATGAAAATTTTACCCTATAGTAAGCCTGGTGAGTTAGTTAGCTTGATTAATGTTGAGAATGAAATCATTTCACTCAAGTTTAAAAGAATAAAATCTATCTAATGCTTGAGGTTACCACATTCTCCATTTTGACTAAGTAGGGCAGTGGCCAGTGTTCCATGTTCCTTTTGTTTGGGTTGCTTATATCCACTAGAGGGCTGGATCAAAGATAGTGAGACTTGATGTCTGAATTTGCTGGGGTGTGTTTTTCAAAATACAAGTTTCTGTCAAGTGATGTTCAATGTGTTCTAGAAGGTGGGACCAACTCTCTCTTCCAGACATGCTCGTTCACCAGAATTCATCTGTAAATACTTGGAACCCTGTAGTAATGTCTCCTCCGATGGTATTGTTGCTATCCTTATAAACATCCACAGTAGTGTGGATGGTCTTGTTAGCAACTTGGAGAGAAGGCTCATAAATAGTAATCAAATAGAAATATATTCTTTTCCAGCCCCACATTCTCTACTTCCATTTAACTTTCACTGGATTTAGAACATTTAACACTCAAAGTCTCTATCTCTATCTGTCAGTTTGAGAGAAGACCAGTTCTTATAGAGAATTGTGTCAGGTCTTTTGCAAGACTGTTGTCTCTGCTTACAGACATTGACTTCTAAGAGAATATGGAACTCTTCACCTTCCCTTCTGTTACTTTCCCCTAAAATGCCATTGACCTATTCTTTTCATGTTTCTCAAATGTCTTCATCTGATTAATGAAGTTTTTAGATAACTCACTGTTCTTTGTGTTCATTTGGTTTAATTTTATCTTCTGTGAGGTGTGATCAAAACTATGGTGAATGTTTAAATATAAAATAATTACAATAAAAGTCAGATTGCCATTAATCCCTTTCAGAATACTCTTCCTCATGTCAGACACACTTGCCCACACTTGTCCCCTTTTGAAGCAGTTCTGAAAGTTCTCTTTTGTGTCTTTATGAGGTGTAATAAAATATACTGTGAATGCTTCTGCTGACTATCATCCAACATAACAGAGGCTCATAAAAATATTATGGTATATCCTCATCCACCTTATTCACTGACTCTGATGCCATGTGACTTCTGGCTCTTCCTTAAAGTCAAAATGACCATGAAAAGTAAATGTTTTGAATCTGTCCTGGACAATGAGGTAGATCAACAGAGCAACTAGAGACACTCATGAAAGAGGACTTCTAGAACTGCTTCAGAAAGTGGCAAGAACAATGAGATAAGTGTGCTTGAAACAAGGAGGTGTATTTTGAGGGAGATTAATGGCAGTGTATCTTTTACTATAATGAATTTTAAAATTTAAACATTCATCATATATTTTGATCACCCTGTGTAGGTTGCAAGATCATTGAGAATAAATACTGTGTTTATTTTATCTGCTTTGGCACATTTCTTTCAGCTGAATAACCTTAATCAAGGACACTCTGCTTTAAATTGTGCGTTTTGTACATGGATCAGCAAAGAAGTCAGTTGACTCCTTTTTTGTAATAGATTTCAGTTCAAGTCAATTGAAACTAATTGATAATTGGTTTTCTAAAGGACACCATCATACCATATATAACTATATATAACTGTGAGTGCAGTTTTATTTCATTTTATTAATGCTGTGTTAAGAATTGAATATTTGTATCTCTCCAAGATTCACATATTGAGGCCCTAACTCCTTAATGTTGTGGTATTTGCAGGTTGGGCCTTTGGGAGACAATTTGATTTAGATGAAGTCCTGAGGATGAGGTCCCCCTGAGGATGCAATTAGTGTTCTAATAAGAAGAGAAAGAGAAACACCAAATCTTTCCCTCTATCGTGAGAATACAACCGAAGACACCTATGTTCCTGGAAAACTGTGATGGCTGAAAAATCCCTCCATACTTTTGTGTCTCAGGGAATGGCTTATTACAAAAGATCCCTCTTCCTCATATGACTTAAATAAGACTCATAGATGTCTTTCATGTTTGTTCATGATAAAGTCAGATACAGACTCTTTAAATTCCCATTCTTTGCCTCATAAATGATTGAGATTTTTATGTTTACTCACCAATCAGGACAAAATATTTGCAACCTTGACTTAATTTTAGTTTTTTTCTCAGGCCCTTGACCCACCCATACAGCCTATCTTTAATATTCCCAGTATTGACTGACCTCAGGGAAAATATTCCCTGATCAACTATCACAAGAGGACACCATTTCCTCACACTTATCTACAGTGATTCTTTTCTAAGTTTATTCATTTTTCCTTATGAAAAAGAAAAGCTCTTTTCTGGCTAGTCCTGCAGGTTTCCCAGTCAGAATATTCTCCAGTCTCTTTCCCTGCTTTTGCAATAATCCTTTCCAATGACATCTCTCTGTGATCATAATTTGAGTTTTATTGGACAAGTAGGGTGGGGAGAACAAAATTCTTGAGAGTAGCCTGGAAGAGTGCTACTGCCAAATTTTTTGCCCTCTCTTTTCTAGAAATTCTAACAAAAAACCAGAGGAAGATAACATGGTGATAACTGGGCTAAGCAATCTCTTCTTACCACAGAATGGACTTTAGGGATTAACTCTCAATTGAAAATGAAAAATCTATGGCTCCATGTGTCAATTTTTATTTCTATGCAACTAACATTGAAAATTTAATTATGTAAAATAGCAGTTATTTATTTAGCTCAAAATTCTTCTGCTTGGTAACCTTGATGGGTCCTAGCTTTGCAGCTCTGTCTAGGCTGGGCTGATTTGTAGGTCTATAGTCACATGCCACATCAGCTGAAGACTTGCTGGTTTAGATAAACCTTGCTGAGATGGCTTGTCTCTGCTACATACAGTCTCTCACCCTGGGCCATAATAGCCTGGGCTTGTTCACATGGAGACTATATAGGGTTGGAAGAGATTGAATGGAAAGTTGCAAAGCTTTTTGAACTGCGCATTCAGAAGTGGATTCACATTGCTTCCAAATTTTGTTAACCAAAACAATTCACAAGGCCCACCTACATTTAAGAGGTAGAGAAATAATATTTCATGGCTTGAATGGGAGACACTGCAAGGAATTATGATAAAATTTGTAATCTAGATCACCTAAATTCAGTGTAGCCAGGTAGTGGCAAAGCTGGGACAAAATGGTGATTATCTTAGTTCAGTATGTTTTTCTGGTCATAGTTTTGTATCCGAAGATGACAATATTCTTATTAGAGACTTTTAAGCTAGGAGAAAAAGAAACTTTCATTTCAAAGGATTTTCGATGGAAAGCAAATGGGAGGTGTGAGGCAGAGAGGACTACTCTGTAAAATTGTTCAGGCTATGTCCTGCATAGGAGTGACAGGTTGTAGAGGTGAGTGGAGAACAGAAACTCAGTTTGTGCTCTGCCTACAAGCAGTGTGCTCTTTCAAAATCTTATTTGCTTACAGAAAGGATTTCCTTTTACTAATTTCTACAGAGGCACTCTTCCTCAGCAAGCTGTGTGCTGCCTGAAAGGATGCCTATTTCTAATCCTGTCAGAGATCCCTGGGAGCTGGTTCTAGCTTTGGACACAGCTCTTAATGCTGCTGAAAAGGTAAATATGAAAAGAAACTCTTCTCCTAAATCTGACATTCTGATGGACAGCCCAGAAATGTTTGGATTTGAAAGCTGATAATAAAAACTAGTCTAAGTGTTGAGAAATAATTGATGATGACAGTAAAAGGCAAATCTGATTTTTGAAAACCTGTGCAGGAAATTTTTAGGGGTAGGAAGAACCCTCCTTATTGTTTTTGGTTCACCCACACTTGGCTTCCTGTTCCTCTTATCACTTTCCTCCAGCTTCTGAATCTATCTAGAAATAGCTCCTCTGTAGGTGTTGTTAACCACATTGGTTGTGTGCTTTGTCTCAGTCACCTCCCTAGCAACTCATTCCTTATGTTCACTGATTTCTACTTGAGCTCTTTCTCTTGTCACGTGATTTATTGCCCTTTGAAATCCAATCTTGTATTTCTAAAACTGTGAAGAAAAATGATTTCTTTGTAGGAAACTAATGATAAGAATAAAGTATACAATGTATCGTTAAATTGGAAGATCATCTCTCAAAAATTCTACAAGTGCTTTTGGACAATTGATTCTGCACTACCAGTTTCTGCTCTGTGGGGCACTCATCCCATGAAAGGGTCCTTTAACAATAGGCTCCTCTGGTTGAGCTTGGAGATACCGTATTACAAGTCATAGGCCCTTCTTAGAGAGTCACGCTCACATTAATGTGTTAGAAGCTCTGGAAGGCACTTTAGAAATGAATCCTATATAACATTTTTAAAAGTCCTTTAACTTATTTGATTATGAAGACCCTTATTCCCTTTAACCTACTAATACCTGGTAGATATACTATTCTGGAAATGCTGCTCTACCTGATAACGCAACAGAAGAAGAATGAACTTTTTTTTTTTGTACCAGGGATGAACTCTTGGGGCCTTGTGCTTGCAAGGCAACAGGTGGAACCACTGAGCTAAATCACCAGCAAGAAGTGTAAAGTTAAATGGAAATTATATAGGGAAAGTGTCATGGGTTCTCACTGGATTTCACCTTTGGGTTTGCTTACCATAGAGGGAACAATCACTTAACCCCTTCAACTTCAACTCAGTTTCAACTTCTTCCCTTCCAGGTTACTCCACACTTTTATTGCCTCTTGCATTCCTGAAATTCTATTACATTTATTGTGTTGCTAATCTTGCCTTTATCTTTCCTATGGAGTCTCCTGTGTCCTCAGCTTTAATTCTGGTGGATCTTCTTGTGTGAGAGGATTGGTAAAATTCTCCTAACTGGGAATTCTGACTTAGATATGAAACTTCATCCCCCACTACCTTTCCAGTGTGGCATTTACTCTGCCTTTGGAGGGATTTCAACTTAAGACTAAGAATTTTCCTTAACTTTATTTTTTATTAGTACATATTTGTCATACATATTGATCACATCCATCATGCAGAATTTGTACCTATACATAACACATCTCATTCTTGTTTTCCCATTTCCCTCCCTACCCTTGAACCCCTCTTTCCCTCTCAATTTACATAAGCCTTTGTTTCCATTTTGTTTTGGTCTTCCATTCTCTTTTATTTCCTTTTCTCTTCCTTTCCTTCCCCTCCCCTGTTCCTCTTTCCATTTGAACATATTTTGTGTACTTTGCAATATCTATCCTCCCTTATGCTACCCTCCATTATGCATTACCATTTGGGCTTCTCACACAAGAGAACAAAGCAATGTTTAAACTTGTTTGTACAATTTATTTCACTTGAGATTATAGTTTTGAGGTGCATTCATTTTCCTACAAATGAGTCAAGTTTATCCTTTTTTTGGCAGAATAGTACTCCATTATATATAAACAGTATTTTCCTAATCCATTAATCTTTTGATGGGCACATGGGCTGTTTCCAAGATTTAGCTATTATAAATTGTGCTGCTATAAACATGAGTGTACATATATCACTGTGATATGATGCTTTTAAATCTTTTAGGAAGATACCTAGATGAGGAATACCTGGTTTAGCCCTCATTAAAAAAATATTCCATGAATTCCTCTTACCTATTAGTATATACTACAAGCTCAAACTTTTTATTCTGACCTAAAGAGCAAGAATCAAACTGGCCATTTCACATTTTCAGCTTTATTTATTACTACTCTCCACCAAACACTTGATATTTTACCTATGCAGGGCTCCCCATTGTTTCCTAAACATGATAAACATTTTGTATTCTGACTGCATATTGTACTTGCAAGTTCCTTATCTTTCAAGATCTGTACTTAATATCCCTTCCCTGGGCACTAGTACTTCCATCTTTTTTACATTCGTGTAGCCCTTTATGTATATACCTACATAATAACACCTAATCACATTGTATTCTAAAATATTGTGAGTCTTGATTGCAAGTTCTATCTGGTTGGTCTCAAGGTATCTTGATGCAGAGCACAATGTCAGCTATTCAGAAAATGTGTGTGATCAGATTGAACATGAACCAATCTCTTCCATTTAAAGATAAGAGATGTCTATGATGATAAAATCAAGGGGATTATATATCTATTGCTCTGTTTCTCTGATATCTTCCCCTTTCAAACTCATGATAGTCATTCTTTTTTTTTGGTACCAGGGATCGAACTTGGGACCTTGTGCTTGAAAGGCAGGTGTTGGAACCACTGAGCTAAATACCCAGCGCTCATGATAGTCATTCTTAATCTAAAATGCCATTTTCCCCCATGGAGCCCAGGTATAGTTTTTAGAATCCATGTCATCACAAAGCTGCCAGAAGTTACTACTGATTGGTTAGAGTCAGCACCTAAATTCAAACTTTGACGTCTTTTATTTTATAGATGAGAAAGTAGAGGTCACACGGCAAATAAGATCAAACCCATTAACTTGAATCCAGGTCTTTTATTTACTGTTTCAGCACTTTTTTCACTACACTGAGGTGCCTATTTTTGTTTATTTTTATTTTGTTCCTGTATTTTCTGGGCTCTTCAATTCTCTCTCTCTGAGGGAGAGTATTAAGGGTGATACAGTTTTTATAATGCATGTTGTCTTGCACATTTTAGTTGCTTGGTACGTACAGTATTTGCTGATTATTTAAGCTGTAATTTCATGCTAGTGATGATACATTTGAAATAGTTTCAAAGGTTTATTTTCTTCCCCTTTAAAAAATATCACCCCATCCGATTATGTTTTCACAATCGATATGAAAAAATTTTTTTTCTAATGCTCAATACCCTTGGCCCAGTTTCTGCTTGAAGTATGGTAAATTCCAAATGGAGAGGTAATCTTTTTCTGTGCCTCTCAGTTCTGCCATTTCACTTTGAAGCCCTGGTTTTGGCATCACAATGGCTTTTCAGTTATCAAATTGCCAGACTTTTTATGAACACTACATTTACAATCATAGTTTCACCAAGTATCCTCACCCCAAACCAGGGATGCTGCTAGTAAAACCTTAGCCCTCAGCACAGGAGCAGTTTGGGGATAAAACACATTTGTAAATCTGAAAGCTGAGCATCAGGCAAGCATCCAGCACACCCAGTCCTCCTTCCCCATGTGGGACTTGGGAACTTACATTTAAACAGCCAAAAAAACTTTCCCCTTTTTATCCCTTTTCTGAGTATTTAGAATCAGTGATAGATTTTTTTTCTTACAGCATCTGCTTACATATAGATGTGAACAGGAAAGTTCTGGGAAGAATGTCTATCTGCTGGTGCAAATGATCCATCTCCTGTATTCCTGCCTTGCATCGGACTTACCGACATGCTTGAAATTCCCACTAGTGGACTCGTATTTTAAGCCAATGCATTATATTTCTGGAAGGCAACTACCAAAATAACACAAATACCCATGGATATCTCAGTATGAATACTGGAAGCAGCCAATTTTCTGTTTCAGAAGGATAAGAATGTTGACCCTGAATACAGAAATTAGCAAGTTTTTCAAGAATTGTTGTTCAGAAATTAGAGAGCTGGAAAGTATAAAATATTCGGTTGCTTGGGTCTGGACGTTCCAAATACCCAGGAGGCAGCACATGGATACTTGTCTTGGTGGATCTTTCTAGACCCAACATAAATGATACTTTTTTGGTGAAAAAGTTCCATATCCACCAGGCAGTTAATCAGTTAATTGCTGTCTTATCTGTGCTCCCATTGTATTTCACAATGATTTCATGGCATAACCACTTGGCACTATATTTAGTGGCACATCACTCTGTTTTTTCCCTATCCAGGTTGCAAAGTACTCTTTTCTGCTTTTTTTTTTTTTATGCCTGGAGCTGGAACTGAGTTTTGTGTTGAACCTGAGGATTTGACAATAGATAAAATAGAGCAAACTTGCTATTTAATAAAAAGGATTAATGTTTCTGTTTTTACGTTTAGATCTTTGATCCATTTTGATGTTAATTTAGTATATGGTGAGACATAAGGGCCCAGTTTCACTATTCTGCAAAGATAACCAGTTTTCCCAGAATCATTTGTTGAATAGGCTATCTTTACTCCAACATATGCTTTTGGTCCCTTTGTCAAAGATCAAATAGCTGAATGTGTCTGGGAAAATAAAACACTTGAAGACATAGGTGTAGGAAAAAATTTTCTAAACAGAACCTCAATTGCACAAGAAATAAAAGCAAGAATCACCAAATGGGATTATATCAGACTAAAAAACTTCTATACAGCAAAAGAATCAATTAGTAGAGTGAAGAGACAACCTACAGAATAGGAAAAAAATTTTGTCAGCTACTCCTCAGATAGAGGAATAATATCTAGAACATACAAAGAACTTCAAAAGATTAAACTACATACAATTAAAGACTCAGTCAAGAAATGGGCAAGAGAAATGAAGAGACAGTTCACAGAGGAAGAAATACAAATGGTCAACAAATATATGATATTTGAAGAAATGTTCAATGTGCATCCACTTAGCTATAAATGTCTCTAATTTCTCATTAGGCAATCCTCTTAAGTGAAATAAATAGGACACACATGTATAAATACCGAATAGTTTCTCTGCTGTGAGAAACTGAAAGTGTAAATAAGGACTAAAATGTATAATAGGTAATGTGAAATAGAAAGAAA
>NW_004624784.1:4237062-4253273 GCF_000247695.1 Heterocephalus glaber
TTTTTTTTTTTTTTTTTTTTTGGTACTGGGGATTGAACTGGGGTCCTTGTGCTTGCATAGCAGGCAGCAAAACCACTGAGCTAAATCCCTGGCTAGCATTTCAGTTTAACTCATGTATACTTCAAAGATGTGATTGAATAAAGACACAGTAAGTAGAGGTTAAATTTTATCCTTCATTTATCACCTTAAATAGAATATTTTATAAAGACTAGCTCTACTTCGACATTGACTTCTCTGAACTTCACAGATTCGACATTTGATCCTTTTTTATAAGTTATAAATTATGCAACAATGAATCTCTCTTATGTGAAATGGTTCTCCTCATAGTAGTCATTTCTTTGTGTTAGAATTTCTTTTCAACCTATCCCCATTCTAGATAGCACTTTCCTGAGAGTAAGGACTTGTTATGTGTTTTCAAATTCACTTTCCTCATCTCTCAGACACAATACCTGACAACCCACAACCAAAAGGAGAGGTTTATTTTGGTTTACATTTTCAGCCAGAGTGTGCACGCTTCAAGCCAGAAATGGCATGGTGGACGAGCCTAGCACAGAGGAAAAGTGCTCACACCATGGCAGTCAGGAAGCAGAGAGAGGAGAGAGGAGGCACGGAGGGAGTTATATACTTCCACCATTCCCCCAGTGATCTACCTCTTCCTACCACACCCACTTTCTAATAGCACATTTAGCTATGATGCAGTCACTTTCCAAACACATGAGGCTTTTGATGAATACTTGAGAGCTAAGCCATAACTTTAGTCTCTCGTTTTTTTCAGCATAGAACATGATGTCTGGCACACTGAATAAGCTGTGTAAGTATTTCTTGAATGTCTGTTATTTCATCAATAAAGAAATAGACTAAGCTTTATAGTACTTCATATGTATTATAGTGCAAGGAATATAGTTTTTAAATGTTGAAGAAAATTTTGGAAAAGGTGAAAGGTTTATACAATCTGAGGAAAAATCAGAGTACAAAAAATTTAGAAATCCCTTAAGTCCTTAAATTCTTTTACAGTTAAAACAATTGAAGACTTAGAGATCTGGAGTAAGGTCCCTGATAGGTACTAATTGGTAGACCTGAGACTTGAACTCCATTCTCCTGACCCCCTAGTGTTTTCTATAATGCATAGCTTTGATGTCTACTGCTGGGTGTCTTTTGACAGGTTGTATCAGGGAGACTATGGTAATGACTAGGTCCATTTTGAGGGTGAGTATTCTTTTCAAGGGCCCATCAAGCAAAGGAATAGCTATGAATTGATATATTCATTTCTTCAGGAAAGGGAGTACTATCAAAAGGAGACAAATTCACACTCATTACTTTTGTGTTTATTCTGTTACTTCAGCTTTTGAATTTGTCCTCAAAAGCATAAGAAAGGGTTATTATTTAGAAAATTTAATCCAACCTGATGCTGGAAAATGACAGTCTTGTTACTACTGAAGAAGAAAATATCCATTTACTATGAGATTAAAATAGTGGCTATTTGCATTTCTCCAAAATAGACTTTAAAAATACTATGATGGAATAACACCCAGGCAAGAGACAGAGTGGGTTGGGGGAAAGGGAGAGGGAGAAGGAGGTGCCTTTCCAATCACAGCCACTTAGCAATGGTAAACTAAGGACTAGAAAACTCTGACAGAAGAATTACCTTATACCTATCCCCACTCTGACTGAGGTGTTTAGCATCTCTTATTGAATGGAGTTTCCACTGTGATCCTTTGAGCTTTTCGAGTACAGTGTCTGCTGACTACAGGATCAGTTAGTTTGTTTCATTAGGCATAATAATTTCCCAGTAGATGGGAACTGCACCTAATACTTATTGTCTGATGAGCAACAAGAACAGTAGCTCTGAAATGCATGATTATTTTGGAGGTACGAAGGAAGATATGAAGATCCATAATGTTTTGGCTGATATTTTTATCCCCCTCCCCAAAGTACAGCTACTAGACATTATGGCAACATGTAATCAACAAGGTCAACCTGAGAAACAGTAGTGGAATGGAGGGTCAGAAAGATGGCTTTGCTCCTAAGATGCAGATCCTTGATCCTTCGACCATCTCTAGGTACCAAAATTATTTCATTCGCACCAATATATATGGATAAGCATACATTGTTTATATTTATTTTGCATCCTTCCACTAAACAGCACACAGCTCAGTCCATAGCAGGTGTTCAGTAAATACTTGTTAAATTAATAAACAAATCCTCTCTTATTGTGCCATTAAAGTGCTGTCATTGTCATTAATCATACTTTAGTGGTGAGATGTGGAATCTATTAATGCCATTTCATAACTGTGGAAATTGAGCTTCAGAGAGACTCAGTGACTGAGAAAGACATGAAAAATGGTTAACAAAAGAAGCATAAAAATGAAAATACTTAAATATTTTAATATATTGGTAAGAAAAATTCACCTAAATAGAACATGCCATTTTTACTTGTTATATTACCAAAAAGTAGAAAGCAATATTGGATGTTGGCACAAGAATGAGAAAACAGGAACTCTTGTATGTTTAGTGTGAGTATAATTTAAATATAACCTTTCTGGAGGTCAACTTGTCAGTATGTATCAGAATACTTGAGAATGTGTAAAACCATTTGATTTAGCAATTCTGCTTTAAGACAGTTGTTTTAAAAAAACTAGATATTTATAGTGACACTTATTAAAGTATTATTTATACCAAAGAAAAATAATAGTAAACTAGAAATTTGCCAGTGAAAGAGTGATTAATCTATGTACATAGATTTCTTGTTCTGAGGCTTCCTTGGCGGTCAAGGTCATATATATTCAATCACCAAAGCAGCAGGAGGGCAGGCTGTCTTGAAGATTTCAATATATTTTAAGTTTCAATTTAGGGTACAAGAAGCAACATATAAAACTTTATGTGGTGTTCTTGAGCTAGTAGCCCATTCTTTTTTGTTTGTTTTCTAGTCCACATTTTCATAATCTTTTCCCTTACCTTTAGGTTTTATTTTTTTCCCCTTGATCTTTTCACCAGATTTCTTCATCTTACTTATTATTTATTTCCCTGTCATTACAAACTTCATCTCATGATCTATGAATGTTCTGTATCCCCAGATGGATTTTAATAAATGTCTGAATAGTTGATAGAAGAAAAACTAGGGATGAAAATATCAAAGGAGACTCTAAAGAAGGAGATGGAAAGGACTATATGGGGACTAGAAATCTTGATGATGAAAGATGACAAGGAAAATGAAGGGTTGGCTCTAAATAAAAATATCTAGGATCAACATATCCATTGCATCATCTACATCTACATGAGACATCCTTTTACAGGATAACAGACTTTTCTTTCTAAACATTTTATAAAAACTTTACCCTTTCATTTATGGACATCCTAACCTACAGATTGGCAGTAAGAATGCATATGTCTCCTATTTGACCAATAATTGAAACTAATACTGTGAGAAGTAATAACATTTGCTCAACATCATACAAGTGGTAAATTTACTGGAAAGAACCTTGACCCTCTGGTTTCTAATATGCTGCTCAGTGCTTCTCTGCTTTACTAAGCTCATGTAAAGAGATATGGGAGGAAAAAAAAGATATGGGTTCCTACATACAGTGTAAAAGAACAGGATTTGGAGCCAGAAGACCTATACTCTAACCTTGCTTTACTAGTTTATGATATTGGACAAATCTTTTGTTTTCACAAAATGGAGCAGCTTATTGTTTTCTCCCATATTTATATAAGATTTAGATTTCCAGGAGATAATTGAAAACTCTTATTGCAGAATACATAGTAAAGCTATGATAAAAATGAGATGTTATTGGGCTGGGGATTTAGCTCATTTGTTTCGCCATCTGCCTTCCAAGCACAAGGTCCCAAGTTCAATCACTGGTACCAAAAAAAAACATGACGTTATTTTAAGTATATGGCTGAGCTCTTCAAAAAGTAAAGAAATCTTCAGTAGCCAAAAGCCAAAGGTAAACCCCAAAACCAGAGAGCCTGTTTGAGCCAATGTGGCTGCAGGTACTGTGGCAGATGTAGTACGGTCAGTCTTCGGAACTAAGAACCTGAGTTTTAATGTCCAAATAACAATGGTGGCTGAGTTTTTAAGCCTAACTTCTGTGGATTTATAGCCTCATGTGATTGAGACATACAGCTGAATGGAAACACTGACAGCAGAGGTGAAGGTCAGGTGGAGATGAACACAGAAGACTGGGGGATCCAAGAAGGGGTCACTTTTCCATCCTTCTCCTTAAAGTCACATCTGTCCTATATGTTAGTTCCTGAGAGCCCTACTCCCAGCTATGTGAGTCTGTGAGTCAGGAAAAAAATGACCTAGCTTTATAGAGACTTGAGTTTTTTCTTTAGGAAGTAGATTTCCTAGACACAGTTTCCCCAGCCTGAAAGAAAGATACTGGTTCCAAATGAAGTTTTGGATTGTTTTCTCTAATTCTGTGAAATATACTGTTGGGATTTCAATAGGGATTGCATTGAATCTGTATAGCAGTTTTGGAAGTATGGCCATTTTCACTATATTGGGTCTTCCTACCCAAGAACAAGGAAAGTCTTTCCATTTTCTTATATCCTGTTTGATCTCTTTTTTCAGAGTGTTGTAGTTCTCAAGGTGCGGGTCTTCTGCTTCCTTTGTTAGATTGATTCCTAGATATTTCATTCGGGGGGGATACTATTGTGAAAGGGATTGTTTCCCATTTCTCAATGAGTCTGTTATTTGTGTACAAGAAGGCAATTGATTTTTGAGTGTTTACCTTGTGTAAATAAGGATCAAAATGTATAATTGATATTGTGAAATAGGAAGAAAAGGTCTAAAGGAGTAGGGAAGTGGGAGGGGTAGGGGAAATGAAAGAAGGGAAAAGGAAAAATATGAGAGAAGGAAAAAATGGAAACAAAATCTTTGTAAATAGGGAGGGATGGAGGGGTTGAAGGGAGGGCAGGGAAATGGGGAAAAAATAAGAACCAAGATGCATCATGTAAAGGTACAAGATCCCAATGATGAATGTAACTGTATTGTATACCTAAAATGAACCAATAAACTTAATGGACAAAAATAAGGAAGATACTGAATGATGAAGATTCAGGTGACCAGGCTGATAGAGGGGTTGTTTTAGAGCAGGCAGAATTCTGGTGAATCCTCTGATCACATCACGTCATGTCATGTCACTTTGTTTAGCCATGAGAACAGATGGCTTAAAGGAACTATCTTAGAAGAACTATCTGACCATCATTGACAAAATTGATTTTTCCAAAACTTTGTGGAAAAGTCTTTCTTTTATGAAATGCTATTAATATTTTTTTTCTTAAATTCTTTTGTTAGTACATTTTAGGTATACAATCATTTACATTTATCTTTGGGTGTTTGTACCTGTACATGATGTATCTTGGTTCTTATTTTTTCCCCATTACCTGTGTGCCCTTCACCCCTAAACCCTTCCCTATTTACATACAAGGAAAAATTGTGAGAAATGAAATGCTATTAATATTTATAATAATGCATACCCTTAGAGTGGTCTTGGAAAAATATCAAGTGCAAAATTCTATTTTTCTGTGACCTTTCAAATGGATTGAGATACCTCTATCTTTTTGTCCTGAATTTATCAAAATTTCAGGATTCTGTAAACTTGTCCTTCTGAGAAATCTTCTCAAGGAAAATAAATCAAGGTTTTGTCAAGAGAGAGGGGGTGGTTTAAAGGGGGCGACTCATCTTAGAATAGGTTAAAAAGCAAAATACTCAAAGTGGAAGTATTAAAAACATAGAAGCCTCCAGGACCAGATGGTCAAAATTATGAATAAGCTTGGGGACAAAATTAAATAAACCCTCAGGAAAATATTTTGTCACCATTTTGGAAGCTTGGATGGGGACCCAGAACTGTTAAAAGACTTCCTGTGCCCCCTCCTTTCATTAAAAAGCTACAGTAATGAGAGTTAGATAAAAATCTGACCTACTTTCTAGGAAACTTTGTTGTTGTTGTAATGAAGAAAGGGGAAAAAAACCCATGATATCAAAGCTGTGGAGTGGGGAGATAAAATATTTGGATTTGCTATTAAGAAAATAGAACAATAGTACTGTCAATACCAATGATAGGATGACAAGTAACATTTATTGAGTGCTAAATGCACTACATGTGTTTTACTTCATCTAATGATTATATCTAATGATTACAAAACCCAGGTATATTGGTATTTTTCTGTTAAACAGACACTAAAATAAGTTAGGTTTCTTTCCTGATATTCCATAACTCTTGCAAAGTAGAGCCAAGACTTGAACCTAGATCACATCTTGCTCCATTGAATATGCTTCTAACAATATGCTGTACTAACTCATTTCTCTGACTGACCTTTGGAAAGTCATTTTCTCTCTCAGGCTTATTTTTTCTTACCTTCAAGTTTTCCAGCTAGACTTGGCCCATCTGTTAATAAGCAAGTATATAATTATTGGTTTAATGTTCATCTTTTTCTCTCAGATTCCAACTGCCACAAGGACAGAAGCTTTGCTGGAGTCGTCACATTTCCAGCACCAGCACAGAGTGTGTCTGGAGCATGGCAGATGCTTAGTAAACATTCACTGATAGAATAAATGAGCTGTATCAAATATCTTTATTTCACCTATAAATCCCAAGATCCAACCACTGAATAGTCAGTTGAACATTTTGCATTCTTCTCTCCTATTTCCAAAGGGATTTTCCCAGAGAGATGTAGGCTTTCCCAGAGAGATGTAGTTTCTCTGTGATTCTCCTCTTGTATCCCAAACTACGTTCTGTAGGACACTTTCTGTCCCAGATACAGAAATAAATATTGTCACATTTTGAAGTCTTTTTACACAACTTTTGCAATGGCATAGCCAATAAGAACTTTAGAAAGCATCCCCTCTCTGTCTAGCTCTGTCCAGCCTTACCCAACCACCTAATAAAGGGTTAAGGTTTAGTCCTCTCCTCTATTATTCCTTCTATAAACCTTAAGTACTCCTACATCTGGCCTTTCTGTCTTGGGACTACCAGTGGTTAGCTTTAGCATCATAAAATCCAGTCACTGCTCCCACCTGGTATTTGTAAGTTTCTTTGCCTGCATGTGATTTCTCTCCATACTAACTGCTGGTATGGTGGGCTGAACAGCTTTATAAAGGGATGTCTGGGCATGAAGTAGAAGGTCTACTAGAAGGTCATGAAACTGAGGAAAGAGATGAAATGGCTTGATCTATATCCAAGCTTTGTTTTGCTCCTTGCAGCTGGCTGGAGAATGGTTATGCCTGGCCTTGTCTCAGCAGTGACCTTGTGTACGGCTTTCCTGCAACTGTTGCAAAGCTACTGTAGTTGATGACTTCAGTCTGCCATTTCATATGGGCTCTGAATTAGTGTGCATTAAAATATTAGAAACGTTTTCATATGTGCTTTCTTCTGTCCATAATTTTATAAGTGTCTGGACAGTAGATGCTGTACTTTAATTGCTTTTTGGATTCATTGTGGAACAAATGGTTTCCAGAGTTTGTTCCAGTTTGTTAACATTCTGGGATTCATTTGCTTATACATTATCCAGACATTTAGGCAGTCACTGGGTTAGGGGGAGGGGAATAGGGAAAAGTGGAAAATAAGTTTTGATCCGAGAACCATTGACATATTAGTCTTTTCCATTGGCTATTAATATTCTGGATTAATATTTCCTATCTTGTGGATTTAACCTTGCATCTGTTTTTCAAATTTTATTTTGAGTTGCTGATTAGCAAATCTCAGGATAGTTTTGGATAGAGTTTTCATGGATATTTTATTATAGAACTGATTTATTTTTCTTTATGAGTTTCTTCAGTGTGGAAAGCCCAATTCTGAAACATTTCTTAACAAACAAAACATTTTCATTTGTCAACAGATGAATTTAGAGCCTTGTCATTTTAATGTTTTCAAGAGATCTATAATCACTTTCTTTTGTGCAGTAACATCTTCTCACTCTTTGACTAAGGAAAGGAATTCCTCACTGAAGATAGAGCTGAGATTTAAGGACATGGAGAAAATGGAAAAAGAGGGTAGAACTCATTGAGACAAGTGACAGAGCTAAATTTTCAACTTATTTACATTGAGTGGATTTCAACTAGTCAGATCTAGTGCTCTGTTCTTTCTTTGAACTGTTACCATTGCTACAAGTATAATAAAAGAGATCAAGGAGATATATTGACTATTCACAGTGCACATTCATAGTATTTGCTTTTGTGACAAGACACTGCTTTCTGTTGTATCTGTAAATTCTAAATGTTTTTCCCCATAACAATCTTGATCCATCTAATGAAAGGATATTTTGTCTAATGAGTGTCTTTTGGATTAATTTTTGTGAACATTGCAGCCTTTTGAGGAAAAACCTCATGAATTTCTTAAAGTTTACTTTCAGAATACTCAGCAGTATCAAGTAAGTATGTGTGTACGGCCGTTTTGTTAGCCTTTCACCCATTGGTGGACATCTGTGTTGTTTTTAACTTGGGGCTGTTATGAATAAAGCTGACATTTACATACAGGTTTTTCGATGAACGTAAATTTCCCCTTTCTTGGCTAAGTGCTTAAAACTGAATAATAGGCTGCCAAACTCTTTCAGACTAGTTGTACTGTTTTACATTCCCACCAGCAATGTATGAATTTCTCTACGTCCTTGCCAGTGTTTGATTTTGTTGCTGTGTTTTTTTACTTTAGCCCTTTGTAGGTGTGTATCAATGTTGAGCATTCCCTTTCAAAAATCTGAAATCTGAAATGCTCCAAAATCAATCTAAAACTTTTTGAATTTTAACATGATGCCACAAGTAGAAAGTTTCATATCTGACCTCATGTAATGGGTCACAGTCTAAATGCAACCATATTTAAAATATTGTACAAAATTACCTTTGTGCTCTCTCTATATATGAAACATAGATTAATTTTGTATTTAGATTTTAATTCCATCTCAAGGATATCTCATTATATAAATATTTCAAAATCTATACAAATCCCAAGTCCTGAATCACTTATGGTCCCTAGCATTTTAGATAAGGAATACTCAACCTGTATAAATTATAGCTTTCATTCCCTGGTTGCTTATTTAAAAAAATAATATATTTTCAAATTTTTTGAAAAGAACATATTTAAATATGGTGTAATAACCCACTGTCTAAATAAATTACAGTTTATTTATCCGTTCCTCAACTTTTTCATTTTTGTGAATAGTAAATATTCTTTCATATGTCTTTTGTGGGTCCATATGTATGTACTTCACCGTGAAATTTTACTACATGTTGTAATATTGCTCTTCAAAGGTATTTTAAAATTTTTTTAATTTAAAAAATTTTTATTTGTAAATGTTTTCAGTTCATGTAATTTACAATCATCTTGGGGTATGGTTACATATTTCACAGGGATTTTAATAAATTGTTTGGGTTACCAGTAATGCATGATAAGTAACATTTCCTTACATTCTTGTCAATACTTGGTGCTCAGTGTTTTTTTTTTCTTTTGTTTTGTTTTTGCTTTTTTCTTAAATTTTGCTGAAGTCCAGTTAATTCAAACATCTTTTCAGTGCTTTTTATTATTTTCTGCAAGCATATATGTATATCTTCTACCTTGTTTCAAAGAATCAATTTGTCTTTTAATTTTTAATTTGATTTCTAGTGGTCTATAAATACAGGCACACACATATTTTATATATTCTGTGTACTTTTTTTCTGTAAATTATATGTATTACAAATATTTTCTTCTAGGATGTGTCTTATTTTTATAGGTTGTTTATGATGCCTTTTGCCAATCAAATGTTATTTAAAAGTAACACAGGCATATTCATCACTTTATATTTTGTATTAATATTTTGTATAGGTATTAATTTTATACCTATTAACTATGAAGATGTTTTTATGAATGTTCTTCTAAAGTTTTATGTTTTGTTTTTCACTTTTATCTTTTAAATCTACTAGTTAATTCTTTCAGATTTTCTCTATAGACAATCATGTCATCTGTGAACAAGACAGTTTTTTTCCTTCCTGATTTGGATATATTTATTTCTTTTTCTTGTCTTAATTGCATTTTTTAGCACTTCTATGATGTTGAAAATGAGTGACGATAGTGGACATCCTTGCTTATTCTTGATCATAGGGAGAAATCTTCTAGTTTCTTGTCATTAAGTATGATGTTAGCTGTAGATTTGTAGATTCTTTTTTATTAAGTTGTGAAAATTCCCTTAGTTCCTAGTTACTTGGTTTTTTATTTTGAATGATATTGAATTTCATCAGGCATTTCTTCTGCATCAGTTGATAAGATAGATTATATTCATTGATTTTTGAACATTGAACCAAACTTACAAATCTGGGATAAAGCCCACTTGGTGGTGGTGTGTAGTTCTTTCTATACATTGTTAGGTTTAATTACCTAATATTTTGTTGAAGAGTTTTACATCTATGTTCATGAGAAATATTGGTTTGTAGTTTTCTTTTCTTGTTTGGTTTTAATATTACAGTTATGTCGACTTCCTAGAATGCATGTGGAAGTATTCCTTTTGCTTCTGCTGGAAAGATTGTAAAGCATTGATATAACTTCTTAAATGTTTGTTAGAATTTACCAGTGAACTCCTCTTGCTCCACTTCTTCATGCCTGTTTTTCTGGACTAGAGTGCTCTTCCTAGTTATATCCATAATATAAGTATGACTTGCCCTTTGTTTTTCTTTCTCCGGGACCATTTTACCATATTTCATTTTCTTTCTCCAAGGCACCAGATACTGAGACTTTTGTTTTCCTAATGCCATTCACTTAACCTCCTGAGATCTGTCTTTTCAGAAGCCTGCCCAGTGTGTAAGCATATAGGTGGGATGAATCTACTATGGTTTTATAATGATAATCTCCACTTGTATTTCTTGCCTTTTGTTTGAGATCTCAAGTTTAGAAAACAAGACTGATTAGGTAATGATCTGGTAATAAATAACCTGCAAATGTCAGTGGATTATCACAACAAAATTTATATCTTCTTCATGCTACATTTCTACCCATCATGGTCACACAGGGATTCAGACACAGTAACAACTATTTCCAATACTGGTGACTGGAAAAGGAGGGAAAAAGAGTATGTATGGCACAGGGAAGAAAGTTTCTGGTCTTATCCTCAGGTGACATATTTTCCTCTCAAAAATCAATTGCCAAAGTTACATATAGCCATCCAATAACCAGGTGGTCAGAACATAATGGAAAAGCTGAAAATATTAGGTGAACAATTTTAATGACTCTCAGAGTGAACAAGAATCCTTTTTATATTTCCTAAGGTCTCACAACTATGCTTCAACCTTTCTCTGAATTTAAAGGAAAAGTATACCCATCTCCTCCTCCTTTTCACAATATGAAACAAACTTGCTAAGAATTTCTATGTAAAATTATACAAGTCTTCATGTTTCATAAAGGCAGTTTTCACCTCTCAAGAATATTAGAGCAAAAGATACCTATTACATGTACCTCTGATTCACACAGAAATACTTCTCTTTATGAAGCTGAATGTGAGTCTTAACTCTCTCTAGCTCTATAAAATAGAATTAACAACACGAATAACCAATAAAATGATAATGATAAAACAGGACAGTAATTTGGCTATTGCTCTGGACCAAATATGTTGTATAATGTTATATTGATGAATTAATGTAATTCTGACATCAACTTTCTTAAGTGGACACTAATAGTCTATTTTTTTCTTGTTAATAGTCTATTTTTTAAATTAAATTTATTGGTACATTTTAGGTATAGAATATAATGACATTCATCATTGGAAATTTGCACCTTTACATAATCTACCTTGGTTCTTATTTCTCCTTCTTCCCCTGCCCTCCCTTCAACCCCTCCATACCTCCCTATTTACAAAGGCTTTGTTTCCATTTTTTTATTTTCTTATATTAAATCCATTCCCATCTTTTCTTTCCCCTACCCCTCCCACTTCCCCTTCCACTTTGCTCCTTTTCTTCCTATTTCACATTATTATTTTCACATTATCCCATTATACCTTTTAGACCTTATTTACACTTTCAGTTTCTCACACTAGAGAAACTATTCAATATTCACACATGTGTGTCCTATTTATTTTGCTTAAGAGTATCACCTCAATGTGCATCCATTTAGCTATAAATGTCTCTAAATTCTCATTTTTTTGTGGCTGAGCACTACTCCATTTAAAAAAAAAAAACCACATTTTCTTTATCCAGTCTCCAGTTGATAGGCATTTGGGCTGCTTCCATGTTTTAGCTATCATGAATTGTGCTGCTATGAACATGGGCACACATATATCACAGTGGTATGATCCTTTTAATTCTTTGGGGAAGATAACCCAGCAGAGGAATAGCTGGGTCAAATAGGACTTCCAATCTGATTTCTCTGAGGTATCTCCATACTGATTTCCATACTGGTTGTACCAGTCTACACTCCTCCCAGCAGTAGAACAGTGTTCCTTTATCCCCACAGCCCTGCCAGCATTTGTTATTGGTTGATTTCATGATAGCAGCCATTCTTTCTGTGGTGAGGAATCTCAGCATTGTTTTCATTTGCATCTCTCGAATGACCAGTGATGTTGAACATTTTTTCATATGTTTATTTGCCATTTCTACTTCTTTGTCTGAGAAATATCTGTTAATTTCAGATGCCCATTTTTGGATAGAGTCTTTAATTTTGGGAGGTCTGACTTTTTTAAGTTCTTTATAGATTCTAGATAGTAGAGTTTTCTCTGAGGAACGGCAGGTAAAAAATTTCCTCACATTGTTTGTAATCTCTTCACACTATTGGTGGTTTCTCTTGCTGTGCAGCAGGTTTTTAATAAGAGATCTTGTTGATTGTGCTACTTCACGGGCAACTGAGGTTTAGTTCATAAAATATTTTCCTACACCAATGTCGTCAAGTGCACTACCTCACTGCTGTTCCAGGTGGTTCAGAGTTTCTGTTTTAATGTTTAGATCTTTAATCCACTTTGATTTTAGTTTAGTGCATGGTGAGGTATAATAGGTCTAGTTTTAATCTTTGGCAATTTGAAACCCAATTTTTCTGGCACCATTTATTAAAGAGGCTATCTTTCCTGCAGTGACGGTATTTGGCTCCTTTGTGGAAGATGAAGTGGCTGAGTGTGTCTGGAGTTGTTTCTGCATCTTCGAAACTGTTCCACTGGTCCTCAGGTCTGTTTCTTTGCCAGTACCATGCTGTTTTTATCACATTAGCTTTGTAGTATAGTTTCAAGTTGGGGATTGTGATACCCCCTGCCATGTCTCTGTTGCCTAAAATTGCTTTTGATATTCTAGGTCTCTTCTTGTTCCAAATGAATTTTTTTATTGCTTTCTCAATGTCCATGAAGTATGCTCCTGGAATTTCAATTGGGTTTGCATTGAATCTATATAGCAGTTTTGGAAGTATGGCCACTTTCACTATGTTGATTCTACCTACCCAGGAGCAAGGGATGTCTTTCCATTTTCTGATATCATCTTCAATCCCTCTCTTCAGGATGCTGTAGTTTTCAGTGAAGAAGTGTTTGATTGCTTTTGTTAGGTTGATTCCTAGGTATTTCAGTTTTTTGGATGCTATTGTGAAAGGAATAGTTTGCCCTATTTCTCTTTCAGTGAGTCTATTGTTTGTGTAGAGCACAGCTATTGATTTTTGTGTGTTGACCTTGTATCCAGCTACCTTACTGAATCTGGTTAAGTCTAGAAAACTTAAGGTGGAATTCTTGGAGTCTTCAATATGCAGTATCATGTCACCTGCAAATAATGACAATTTGACTTCTTCATTTCCTATCTTTATTCCTTATTTCTTTCTCTTGTCTAATTAGTGTGGCTAATGTTTCCAAAACTATAATGAACAAGTGTGGTGATAGTGGACATCCTTGTCTTGTTCCTGATTTTAGTGTGAAGGATTTCAGTTTTTGACCATTTTGTATGATATTGGCTGTTGATTTTTCATAGATGGCTTTTATCACATTGAGGTAGAGACCATCTGTTCCAATTTTTTGTAGGGTTTTTATCATAAATGCATGTTGGATCGGGTCAAATGCTTTTTCTGCATCTATTGGGATGATCATATGGTGTTTGTCCTTGGCTCTATTGATATGGTATATTACATTGATTGATTGATTTGTGTATGTTGAACCATCCCTGCATCCCTGGGATGAATCCCACTTGGCCAGGGTGTGTGAACTGCTGGATGATCTTCTGCCTTCTATTTGCCAGTAACTTAGTAAGGATTTTTGCATCTATGTTCCTTAGTGAGATTGACCTATAGTTTTCTTTTTTGGTTGGGTCTTTCTCTGCTTTGGGGATCAAGGTGATGCTTGCTTCCAGGAATGAGTTTGGGAGTATTGCTTCCCTTTCAATTTCATTGAAGAGTTTAAACAGTAGCATCAGTAGATCCTCTCTAAATGTCTTGTAGAATTCAGCAGTGAAGCCATCAGAACCCAGACATTTCTTTGTTGGTAAGTTTTTAATTATGTTTTCAATTTCATTGATTGATATTCGGTCGTTTAGAATTTTTAGGTCTTTGTTCAACTTCGGTAATTCATACATATTTAGGAATCTGTACATTTCTTCTGTATTTTCTACCTATTGACATATAGGTTCTCCAAGTAGGTATTGATGATCCTCTAGATTTCATCCTTTTCACTCCTAATTGCATGAATTTTGGCTTTTTCTTTCCTTTTTCTGATAAGGATGGCTAAGGTTTGTCAATTTTGTTTATTCTGTTGCAGAACCAACTCTTCACTTCTTTGATTTTTTGTATCGTTCTCTTAGTCTCCATTGCATTGATTTCTGCTCTGATGTTTATGATTTTCACCCTTGTATGAGCTTGGGTTTGTCCTGCTCTTCGTTTTCTAGAAGGTTGAGGTTCAGCATTGGGTTGTTTAATTGGGTTTGCTCTGTTTTCCTAATATGAATATTCTCTGCTATGCATTTCCCTCATAAGAGTGATTTTATCATGTCCCATATATTCCTATATGTTGTATTGTCATTGTCATTTAATTGTAGGAAGTGTGTGATTTCTTCTTTAATTTCCTTTGTGACCCATTGGTTATTCTGAAGTGTGTTGTTCAATTTCCATGTACTTATGAAATTTTTACAGTTTCTTTTGCTATTGATCTCTAATTTCATCATGCTATGGTCTGATAATATAGAGGGGATAACTTCAGTTCCTTTGCACTTACTTAAACATGTTCTATGAATGAGTATGTGTTCAATTTTAGAGAATGACCCATGTGCAGCTGAGAAGAATGTGTATTTTGATTTTGTTGGGTGGAACACTCTGTAAACATCTGTTGAGTTCATTTGTTCAAGAGTTTGAATGCGTTGTAGTATTTCCTTGCTTATTCTTTGTCTAGTTGATCTATCTGTTTGTGAAAGTAGGGTATTGAGGTCCTCCACTACTATTGTGTTAGTGCTTATTTGATTTTTTCATGTCCATTAGTATTTGTTTTATATAATTGGGGACACTGGTGTTTTTGTGCATATATGTTTATGATTGTAATATGTTCCTCTTGGATTGTTCTCTTTACAAGGATGTAGTGTCCTTCTTTGTCTCTTTTAATAAGTGTTGGTTTGAAATCCACTTGATCTGCAAAGAAGATATGTTCTCCTGCTTTTTTTCAGTTTCCTTTTGTATGGAGTATTGTTTTTCACCCTTTAACTTTCAGTCTATGAGTTTCTTTTTGAATAAAGTGTGTTTCTCGTATGCAGAATATTGTCGGATCTTGCTTCTTGACCCATTTTGTCAGTCTATTTCTTTGGTGAATTGAGACCATTAACATTGATAGTTATAACTGATACATATTGACTTATCATTGCCATGACTTTTTCTTTTTGTTAGATTCTCCCCCTTTGCATTTAATTTCTTTTTGAGTCTGATGAATTCATTTTGCTGTGTTTCCTGGGGTTGTGATCCTCATTGTCTTTTCCTAGGATATTGTTTAAAATTTGTTGGACTGCTCTTTTGCTATTCATGAAGTTCCTAAGGTGGTCTTTATCATGAAAGTATCTTATTTCTGCATCAATGTTGAAAGATAGTTTTGCAGGGTACATCAATCTGGGTTGGAGGCTGTTTTCCTTTAGGGCTTGAAATATTTTACTACAGGCTCTTCTTACCTTCAGGGTTTGCATTGAGAAATATGCTGTGCTTCTGATGGACTTTCCTTTATATGTGATTTGTTTCTTTTCTCTAACTGCTTGTAGAATTTTGTTCTTATGTTGGGTTTCTGGAATCTTAACTATTATATGCCCATGTGTAGTTTTTTTT
>NW_004624784.1:4266555-4283345 GCF_000247695.1 Heterocephalus glaber
ATATTTTACAAGGTAGGCTTACAATGGCTGCCTGAAGAGTCAGATGTGGAAGAATGCAAAGGGATGTCTGCATGTTGGAGATCCAAGGATCCACTCAAAAGTCAAAAGCCTGGAAATCACTACAGAGTCCTGCGTGAGTCCATATCAGGAAGCAGAAGAGCCTGCACTAGAAGTCTGGAGATGAATGTTCAAAGATGATGGTGAAGATGAGCTCCTCCAAAGAAGCTGAAGCCATACCTCCTCCTCTTCATTTTTATTTCATCCAGGTTTCAAGCCTATTGGCTGGTGCCACCAACACCCAGTGTGGGTCTTCTCTCTTTAGTAACTCCATTATCCAGACACACCCAGAACTATGCTAAGCCAATCAGCCAGATACTTTTTTATTCAAGTTGACACCACAATTAACTATCACATCTTGGGATCAAGGCAACCTGTGAGCTTATGTGATGGACTATATTCAGGGAACTAATCCTTTGTTCAAAAGAAGGGATATAGGCTTTTCCTCTTTTATTTTTACTTTCTTGAGAGAAAAAGGTAAAATTACTAATCAATTTTCAAAGTTTGACAAAACATTGTGACAAAAACATTGTGTTCACAGACTCAATATGCAGCAGCTTGTCATTTTATTTTTTTTCCAATTTTTTATTAGGACATGTTTGCCCACTCAGTTCAAACACCTCAGTGTATTAAAAGCCCCCAGGATCAAAACTACTTCAGTTTAGAGACTATACTGCTATTCATGAAGAAATGCATTTTTCATGTTTTTTTTTTTCCTGGAAAAAAATCACAGGTATTTCTTGCTGGTGGTGAAACAATAGGGCCTCCAATCTTACCTCTTAAATCTTAATCCTACTTCTTAAATGAGATTAATGAGATTGTAAAATTACTTTTGCTCTAGTATCTAAAAACGTGTTTTTTGGCATTCAACCCTAAAAGAAACATTGGAGGAAGTGTTTCCTCATATCAATAAAGCACATGCCTGCCTTAATAAGCCTTATACCCAAACCACTCATCACTCTACCATCTGTACCCAACCAATGCCCATGTGTGCCCGCACATGCTAGGGATGAGTGTAGTATTTACATAACACATTCATCCCTGTGCACCATTGTGATCTATCATTCAGTTAGGTATTTAGAAGGTGTCCTATTCTATGTCCTATTCTAGTCATAATAACATGAAAACCCATGGAGAAGTAAGTTTTTCTTGGGCAGACACTGGTTTTTAAATTAGAACATTTCCAACTCTTATTAATTGTTTTTATGTGAAAATACCATAAGTGATTTAATCAAATTATGAATCAGTCATCTTCCAATGTAAATTCTTAAAATCACCATCATTGCTGGGTTGTGCTAATGTAAAAAGAAGCAACCAAATCTGGAAAACAGAGTATTCTTTTATAGCTAAAAACAGAAAGGTTGATATTTTCCAAAAATCTTTATACCCAAATCACTCTCTCCTCTACTATCCACGTCCAACTAATGCACATTTGTACACACACACACACACACACACACAAACACACACACACAGCTCTGAAAGTGAACCTCACAACTAGATCAAACTACTTAAAGCCCTAAATCAATAAATACAGTCATATTTGGAATAATGACTTAATATACTTATCATTAAAGATCAGTGATTTCAACTGTTTCATAGTGTCCTTAGATGTCTGCTCTGGTATGAAGAATTTCAAAGCAAATTTTCTAGGCAAGATTGGTGTGTAAAATGTTTTATTAACAGCAGGACAATCTTCAGTAGACATAAAGTGCAATTCATTATTTAGGGGCAGAATCAAACTCTTAAGTTTATAGTTGTCAAGAAGTTATACAGAAAAGGAAAGAAAATAATTATTCCTTCAAGAACACAATTTGAAACTGGAGGTATAGCTCAGTGTTAAAGGACTTGCTTAGCATGCTTAAGGCTATGGGTTTGATGGTCACCACTGAAAATAACAAAACTAACACCCCCTGCCACACAAAACAACAGGCAAAAGAAAACCTACCAAATGGAACAGAAGAAAAACACAAATTTAGAGAATCAAGGATTTCACAAAAGTCTAGTAAGAGGGCAAAGAAGTTTAAAGTTAAAAGGCTCAAGTTAGGTATGTAATGTTTTCGAATCTCAGCTGTACAATAAAATATAAATTAAAGTAGAAATCTAGGAGATCATATATGTGAAAGTACTTATAAATTCCAATGACATAATAGTTATTACTTATCATCGTCATACTTTTTTTAATACTTACAATTAATCAGATTTTTAGTGGAGCAGGGTGCCAAGTTTTACTCTCTAGAAAATAGCATGCACATTTTGTGAAATATGGAAATAATTCTCCAATCTCTCTGACTCATGATTAGAAATATCTGTTTCAATAGACTTCTGATTTCTTTCTTTGAGGCTCTTTCCATAATTGAAATAAAAAAGACTTATGGAATAATTTGTTCAGGACATGGACTTTTATTTAATTTCTCAAGTATTACCCATTTCCCTCCAGAAAATGGAGCACAGGGACAGTTCATTCTGATAAAACAAAGTGAAGAGGCAGCAGCATAGAATGAAGTGGATCAAAGGTCATATATTTGGGGGCCCATAGAGTGGCCTAAAGTCAAAGAGCAAGAGAGGGCCCAGGAAACTAAGATATAAGACAATATATAAGAAGAAAATAGTATTAAAAGTCACAGAGTAAAGGCCAGCAGCAAAATCCAACCTCTCTGGGACCTAGAATTGATATACCTATAAAATAACAATTTAGTGAAGGACAAAAAGAAAAAAAAGTAGGTCTCAAGGAATAGAGAGGGAGCTGACAAGAAAACCAGGAACTACAGAGAAACTGAAGAAATGGAACACAATGCAGAAAAAAGAATGAAGCATTCTGAAAAGCTAACCATGGCACCTGGGGAGAGGGACTTGTCTCTGTTAACACAAGGTAAGCCCATAGAGGTTGGCAGCTCCAGGGAAAAACAACAGCCTGGTCTAACAGTGCCACCCTGGTAGTATCAGCCCCAGAAAAGTCCATGGCTTTTATAAATTGCCAAAACAGCATGTAATTTTACTCTAAAAGTGACTCCTTCAGCATAGCAGCAGGCTAGAATTAGAGAATAAATCCAGTTTAGTGCCTACCATATTTAAAAGTGTTTAATTTGGAGCTATTTGGGGAAGGGGGTTAATTGTTTAAAACTGAGCTACAAAACAACTAACTGCCAAACAACTTCACTTCAGGATCACCTTACCATAATGACTGGGTAAGGAGATGGCCACAAAAGTCAGTTGCAGAAAGAGAGTGTGTGAGTTAGATACAAACCCCCTAAGATGTTTAAGCTCAGACTGGAAAAATCACAGGGTTCCTGTCCTCTGAGTTGAGACATGAGGCTTAACCACGTAGTTTGGGGGGCAGAAGGTGCTGAGTCTGAAAATGCTGGAATTAGGTCCAGCAGACAGTTTGATCCCCTTGGCCCCCATACTGCCTACATCTGACACAGAGATCAATGGTCTGTTTGCTTTCCTCATCCACTAATGTGATCAGGGATACACCTCAGTTTGACCAGTTGCTGCAGCCTAGGATATGGGGACAGAAGGTGCTTTGGAACAGGAAGTCACCTCACAAACCCACAGACCTAAAGCTAGGTAGAGAGTCATGACTTGGAACACAGAGAGGGACAAGAAAACTGGGGGTGGCTGAAATGAATACAGCCCTAAGATGGACACCATTGACCAACAAAGTCCACCAGGAAAAGTGAACCAAAATTCAGTGCATACTCATGCACACACACACACACACACACACACACAAAGTGTGGCAACAAAATAGATCTTAGTAATCACTCATTATCCCTCTGCCACATCTTGTGGATTCCAGTACCAGAGAATCTGGAAAGAAAGCACGCATTCAAAAACACAAAGGCATTTTTTTGGACTCATTTCTCTTTTTCTTCATTTCTTGGGGGTTTTGGGTTTTTTTTTCTTTGACTCCTAAAAAGGATGCTTTATCTCACTTTTCTCTCCTTCTTACATTTTCTTTATTTTTCAATTTTTACTTCTTTCATTTTCTCCTTTCCAACCTCCCCCATCTTTGCTAGTGTAATTATAAAGCTGTATTAATCTTTAGATATTTAGTTGACACCATGCTAATATTGATGAATTATTTTTTATTGTTAATGTTGGTATAGTTGTTCAATCTAGTATTTACTGTATGGAAAAATTTGGTTTGTCTTTGTGTCTATATTACTATTAAAGATCTCTTTTCTATTCTTAAGCATGGTAGAATGGTAGCTTTCATTGATTTTTATGGTATAATCAGTTTTTCTTTGACTATTGTTGCTGATTTTGTTGCTATTGCCATAGTGGAATAGTTATTGATATTAATTGGGTTATGTATTCCTTTAAGTTTACTGGTACATTTTATATATATATGCTTACACTCCTCATTGGGAATTTGTATCTGTACATGATATATCTTGGTTCTTATTTTTTCCACATTCCCCTGCCCTCCAACCACACTGCTCATCCCTATTTACAAAGACTTAGTTTCTGTTTTCCTTTCCCTCCTTTCCTTTCCCCTAACCCTGCCCCCACTTTCCTTTCCCCTTCCCTTTCTGAGCTTTTCTTCCTATTTCATGTTATCTATTATACATTTTGGTCCTCATTTACATTTTCAGTTTCTCACATGAGACAAACTATTTGGTATTTAAACATGTGTTCCCATTTATTTCACTTAAGAGTAAGACCTCAATGTGCATTCCTGTAGCTATAAATGCCTCTAGTTTATCATTCTTTATGGCTGAATAGTACTCCATTTTATAAAAAAGCCACATCTTCTTTATTCAGTCATGAGTTCATGGGCATATGGGCTATTTCCAAGATTTAGCAATTACAAACTGTGCCACTACAAACATGGGTGTGCATATCTTGCTGTGGTGTGATGCTTTTAATTCTTTTGGGAGGATACCCAGCAGGAAAATAGTTGGGTCAAATGGGACCTCTAATCCTAGTTTTTTGAAGTATCTCCATATTGATTTCCACAGTAGTTGCACCAGTCTGCATTCCCGCCAGTCTGGATTTCCCTACAACCCTACCAGCATTTGTTATTGGTTGATTTCTTGATAGCAACCATCCTTTTTGGAGTAAGGTGGAATCTCAGTGTTGTTCTAATTTGCATCTCTTGAATGACCAGTGATGTTAAATATTTTTTTTCATATGCGTATTTGCTGTTTCTACTTCTTTGTCTGAGAAATGGCTCTTCATTTCAGATGCCCATTTTTGGATTGGGTCTTTAAATTTGGGAGGTCTGATTTTTTAAAGTTCTTTATAGATTCTAGACAGCAGAACTTTGTCTGAGGAACAGCTGGTAAAAAAAATTTTCCCACACTGTGGGTTGTTTCTTCACTCTGGTTGGTTTCTCTTGCTGTGCAGAAGTTTTTTAATAAGATGAGATCCCAGTTGTTGATTCTTTGTGCTAGTTTCTATGTGACTGAAGTTTTGTTCATAAAGTACTTTCCTACACCAATGTCTTTAAGAGTTCTCTTTAACCTCTCTTTGAGCCATTTTAGTGTTTCTGTTTTAATATTTAGATTTTTGATCCATTTCAATTTTAGTTTATAGCATGGTTAGAGATATAGGTTTAGTTTTAATCTTTGGCAAGTTGAAATCCAATTTTTCCAATAACATATATGAAAGAGGCTATCTTTCCTCCAGTGAGGGTGTTTGGTTCCTTTGTCAAAGATGAGGTGGCTGAGTGTATCTGGACTTGTTTCTGCATCTTCTAATCTCTTCCATTGATCCTCAGGATCACTGTTCCATTGATCCTCTGTTTCTTTGCCAGTACCATGCTGTTTTATGACAGTAGCTTTTTAGTATAGTTTCAAGTTGTAGTTTTGTAGTATACTTTCAAGTTGGGAACTTTGATACCTCCTATCTTATCTTTGTTGCCTAGAACTGCTTTTGCTATTCTAGGTCTCTTCTGGTTCCAAATGAATTTTCGGATTTTTGTTCTCAAGGCCTGTGAAGTATGCTGTTAGAATTTCAATTGGGATTGCATTGCATCTATATAGCACTTTTGGAAGTATGGCCATTTTCACTGTATTTGTTCTTCCTACCCCAGACCAACTGAGGTCTTTTCATTTTCTGATATCCTCTTTGATCTTTTTTTTCAGAATGCTGTAGTTTTCAGGGTAGAGGTGTTTTATTTATTTCATTAGATTGATTCCTAGGTATTTCATTTTTGGGGATGCTATTCTGGGAGGAGTTATTTCTCCTGTTCCTCTCTCAGTAAATTTTGTTTTTGTACAAGAAGGCTATTGATTTTTGTGTGTTGCCCTTGTATCCAGGTACTCAACTGAATTTGGTTATTAAGTCTAGGAGACTTTTGGTGGAGTTATTGGGGTCTTCTACATAGAGTATCATGTCATCTGCAAATAATGACAATTTGACTTCTTCATTTCCTGTCATTATTCCTTTTATTTCTTTCTCTTGTCCAACTGCTATGGCTAATGTTTCCAAAAATATATTGAACAGGAGTGGTGATAGTGGACATCCTTGTCTTGTTCCTGATTTTAGCATGAAGGATTTAGTATGATGTTGACTGCTTGTTTTTCATAGATAGCTTTTGGCAGGTTGAGATAAAGAGCATCTATTCCAATTTTCTGTAGTGTTTTGTCACGAATGGGTGTTAGATTTTGTCAAGCGCTTTTTCTGAATCAATTGAGGTGATCATATGGTTTTTGTCCTTGGCTCTATTGATATAGTGAATTACATTTATTGATTTGTATAGTTCGAACCATCCCTGCATCATTGGGATGAATCCCACTTGGTCAGGGTGTATGATCTTCTTGATGATTTTCTGCATTTTTTTTTTGCCAGTATCTTACTGAGGATTTTTGTATCTATGTTCATTAGTGAGATTGGCCTGTAGTTCTCTTTCTCCATTGGGTCTTTCTTTTGGGGTCAAGGTGATGCATGCTTCCAGGAATGAATTTGGGAGTATTGTTTCCTTTTCAATTTCACTGAAGATTTTAAACAGTAGTGACAATAGTTCTTCTATAAATGTCTTATAGAATTCAGCAGTGAAGCCATCAGGATCTTTGTTTTTCTTCGTTGGTAAGTATTGATTTATGTTTTCAATTTTGTTGATTGATATTGGGTTGTTTAGATTTTCAGGATTTCTTATTAACTGGAGTAATTCATACATATGTAGGAATCTGTCCATTTCTTCTGTGTGTTCCCATCTTATTGGTGTATTTGTTCTCAAAGTAGGTATTAATGATCCTCTGGATTTCCACTGGGTCTATTGTAATTTCATCCTTTTCATTCCTAATTGCATGGATTTGGGTTTTTGCATTCCTTTTCTTTAATAAGGTTGGCTAAGGGTTTGTCAATTTTGTTTATTCTTTGGAAGAACCAACTGTTTGCTTCATTGATTTTTTGTATCATTCTTGTACTCTCCATTGCATTGATTTGTGCTCTGATCTTTAATAATTTCCTCTGTTGTACAAGCTTTGGTTTTCTCTTGCTCTTATTTTTCTAAAATCTTGAGGTTCAGCATTAGGTTTTTATTTGACCTTGCTCTGTTTTCATGGTATGTGTATTCACTGCTATGAATTTCTCTTATAAGGCTACTTTAATTGTTTTCTCTAAGTTCTGATATGTTGTATTGGCATTGTCATTTAATTGTAGAAACTGCCTAATTTCTTCTGTGACCCATTGTTTATTCAGCAGGGTGTTGTTCAGTGTGTTTATGGAATTCTTGTGGTTTCTTTAGCTATTGATCCCAAATTTCATCATACTATGGTCTGATAATATTCAACTGATTGCTTCAATCCTTTTGCACTTACTTAAACGTGTTCTGTGAGCTAGTATGTGGTCTATTTTGGAGAACTACCTTTGTGCAGCTGAAAAGAATGCATAATCTGATTTTGGGCAAAAAACTCTGTAAACATCTGTTAAGTCCATTTGTGCATGCGTTTGATTGAGTTCTAGTATTTCGCTGTTGATTTTTGGTCTAGCTGATGTCTATTTGTGGCAGTGGGCTATTGAGGTCCCCCACTACTATTGTATTAGTGCTTGTTTGATTTTTCATGTCTGTTAGTATTTACTTTATTTATTTGGGTGCACTAATATTTTGTGCATGTATATTTATGATTGTCATTCCTTTCTCTTGGATTGTTCCCTGTACAAGGATGTAGTGACCTTCTTTGTCTCTCTTCATTAGTTTTGGTTTGAAATCCATTTGATTTGCAAATAGAATAGCTACTTCTGCCTTTTTCAGGTTCCTGTTCCATGGAGTAGTGTTTTCCACCTTTTAACTTTAAATCTATGTATTTCTTTTTTTTTTTTTTCTGTTTTTCTGTTTTTTGGTACCTGGGATCAAACTCATGTCCTTGTGCTTGTGCAGTAGGTGGCAAAACCACTGAGCTAAACCCCCGGCCCTATGTATTTCTTTTTAATTAAGTGTGTTTCTTGTATGTAGCATATTGTTGTATCTTCCTTCTTGATCCATTCTGCCAGTCTCTTTCTTTTAATTGATGAATTGAGACCATTAACATTGGTGGTTATAACTGATATGTATTGATTTATCCTTGTCATGACTTTTTCTTTTTGTTGGATTCTCCCCCTTTGTGTTTAATTTCTGGTCTTGCCTGATGGATTCATTCTGGTGGGCTTCCAGGGGTTGTGATCCTCATTGTCTTTTTCTAGGATATTGTTTAAAATTTTTTGGAGTGCTGGTTTGGTATTCATGAAGTTCCTCAGGTGCTCTTTGTCATGAAAGTATTTTATTTCTCCATTGATTTTGAAAGATAGCTTTGGGCTGGGGATTTAGCTCAGTGGTTTCACTGCCTGCTGCACAAGCATAAGGACCCAAGTTTGATCCCTGGTACCAAAAAAAAACCCAAAACAAAACAAAAGCCCAAAAGATAGTTTTGCAGGGTACATCAATCTGGGTTGGACGTTTTTTTCTTTTAGGGCTTGTAATACTTCACTCCATACTTCTTGACTTGAGGATTTGTGTTGAGAAGTCTGCTGTGATTCTGATGGTCTTTCCTTTGTATGTGATTTGTTTCTTTTCTCTAACTACTTGTAATATTTTATTCTTCCGTTGAGTTTCTGGAATTTTGACTATTACATGGCTAGGTGTAGTTTTTCCTTTTTAAAATCATGGCTAGTTGGAGTCACAGATGCTTTATTAATCTGTATGTGAAGTTCATTTCCCCTGTTTGGGAAGTTTTCTGCCATTACTTCTGTGAACAGGTTTTTTTTATGTCATTTACACTCTCTCCTATTTCTTTATTTACTCTGGTCAGTCTTTTTATTCTTCTTTGGATCATCTAGCAGTTGCTGGACTGATTTCTCGTGGTCCTTTTCTATTGTGAAGAATTCTTTCCTTTCCTGGTGTCTAACCACCATCCTTTCTTCTATATCTGTTAGTCTGTCCTTACATTGGCTCATTCTGCTGCATAAACTTTTTGATCTCCTGAATATTTGTTTGAATCTGTTTTATGGATTCCATTTCTTTCCTATGCTGGGATTCCATAATGTTCCTGAGCACCTCTATTTTTTAATCTGTGTCTTCTCTAGAGTTGTCAATCATGTCTTTCACTATGGTCACCATCTCTGTTGTTATCTGAGAAGTTATTTCTGATTTCATTTTTTCCAGATCCTCTTTTGTTGCCAGTTCATGGAGTCCAGGTGGTTGAGTTTCAGATTGTTCCATCTCACTCCCTGGATTTCCCTTTGGTGATCTGGATGTCTGCATTTGCATCTTGTTTAAGTGTCTTTTCATTTCCAGTTTTTAAAATTATTGTCGAAATTTTTAATTTGCTTTGATACTTTCAAATTGCTTATTGCAAGTATCTTTAATGTTAGTATGTAGAGCCCTTAGGGGATGGCTACTTCTTGGATTGTTTCCCTGGTATAGTTGGCCTTTGAGTTTTGAGTGTGTAATGGCCTTTAAGTGATCTCAGTCTTCATATACCAGTGAATACAATGAACTAAAGCAATCATGTCAACTTGGCCAAAGGAATACAATCAACTGTTGTTCTTGCTTAGAAAATGACAAATTGTGGTAGTTACTATTCTGACACCTTTAACTATATAAACTAAACTTATGGTTATACATCAAAATCAAGGACCAACCAGAAATATGTTTACAGTTAGTAAGCCCTTCAATATAGCAGCTTTACCCTCTGGGAAGAAGACTTAGAAGGATTTGCGGGGGTAGAGAGATAGAAGGAGAGGTTAGAAGTAGCACTAGAGGACATAGGAGGATCACCCAAACTTTGGGAAACTGGTGAAGACAGGAGGAAAATAGTGAAGGAAGGAAGAGAAACAAGAACAGAACAAACTAATAGCTACAAGAAAACTAGAAACCATATTCACACAATTGTAACAATAAGAACAATAAAGAAAGAGGAATAGGACAAAAACAGGATCAAGAAAGGAGAGAAATGAAGAAGAGATGAGAAGTAAGGGAGAAAAAAGAGAGAAAGAAAGGGGAAAAAAGGTCCTTATTGAGGCCTGACTCTGTTGCTGGCATACAACGTAGGCAGCAGCTTGCAGAGCTGATTCTATCACACTCAGTGAGCCAGCTGCAGTCCAGTGAGATTCAGGCTGGCTTCTGGCTGTAAGGCCAGAATTGAGCTCCCTGACCTCCTACAGATTAGAACTCTACAAGGTTCTACTGCACGTTTGAGCTCCCCTTCCCCTGTAAAAATCCAGGTTTTGTAGGAAGTGTTGGTTCTAGCAACTCACTGATTGCTATAGTCCACTCTGTCTTCCTTCTGTCATTTGGCTTTAATTTTTCAACAGGAAGCCTCAGAGAGTCCCTTTCTCTTCTGCTCACCACTGTGCCATCTTCCTGAGCTAATAGCAATGGCTCTCTGGCCCCAGGTGCCTGTGCCACATGGATCTAGATCCAAGGGGAGCTGCCCACGGTGGGTGTGGGGAGCCGCCTTCTGGCAGAAAAGGGAATGGAGGGTGGGTAGGAACCCTATTAATTGGTTTTATTGTATGCTAATATTGGTTTGTCTTTGAACCATCAACAATATGACAGTATATTTTTAAAGAAGTGGCTGCTAAGCCAGTTACACTACACCCTTCCTTTCCCAAATTACTAGAAGTGGTCATATCTTGGGACCAAGGCAAAGGCCTATAGTTAGCTATGCCTAGAATACAGCATTATAAAGAAGACACTAAAGAGATCTCCATATTACAAAACATAATCTTTCCACTCTAATTGACCTGCATGCACACACACACACAATACATGCAAACACAAATGAAACAAAACCCCACCACAACAGAAATGAGAAAACAAAGCAACAAAATATCTCCCCAAATTCTCAACTTCCTTAAGACATCCACAGGGAATTGAGGGGGAGGAAATCTAAAGACAAACAGATGAATTATGTGAAATAAAAAAAGAGGAGACAAAAAAAACCCAATAAAGTTTGTGGCAAGTTCAAAGATCATATAACTAAACCGATAATGGATTTAATAAACAAATTCATCAGTGAGCTTAAAGATGACACTAAAGAAAGTGAGCTGAGCTAAACAGAATTATTCAAACCATGACTAGTTTAGCAAAGAATTAGAGTCCATAAGGTAGTAAACAGGAATCTGGGTGATAAAATATTCTGTTGAAAGTATGGGAAGCAGAAGTGACCAGTGTGAGGACATAGTGTCAGAACTAGAAGATGGGGCTTATGTAGGTGGTCATTACTCAGAGGTATACTATAAACAGCAAGAGAACTTGAAATAGACCCAACAGCTACTAGATGATACAAAAAAGGCTAAGATTAATTGGAATCAGTAAAAAATCAGAAGAAAGCACAAATGGCATTAAAACAAGCCTGTTTATAGACATAATAACAGAAAATTTTCCAAGTATGGTAAATAATTTAACATAAAAATAAGTAAGGCATATAGAAACACATATCACTGTGATCAGAAAAGACCTTCTTCACAATATATCATAGGCAAAATCCCAGAAATCCAACATAAGGACATTATTATGGTTTGTGTTTAGACGTCCCCCCAAAGGCTCATGCAGATGAAGTGGGACATTCTTTTTCAGAGGTAGTTGAATCTGGAATGTGTGATGGTTGGGTTAAGGGCATGTGATTACAAAACCACTACATGTGAGTGATTAGTTTGGCTCTTCCTTAATCCCAGTAGTCTGAACAAGATAAAAGGGGCAGAAAGATGCTGTTAAACCCTCTTGTTGCTTTTGCTACTGTGTGGTTGCCATGTTGTTTCTCCTCTGCAATGCCCATTTGCCATCCCTTTCTTGGAGCCAGCCAACTATGGACTTGAACTTCTGTGAACTGTAAGCCAAATAAACCCCTTCCTTTTTAACTTTTGGTGCCAGGTATTTTGTCTTAGCAACAAGAAAAATGTAACTAATGTAACTAAGAGATAATCTTAATAGTAGTTAGAGAAAAGCAGCAAATCACTTATAAAGATAAACTCATTAAAATCACAGCAGACTTCTCAAAACAAAACAGAGAGCTTGAAATGTTTCAACCTATGAAAGAAAACAACTTCAAACTCAGACTAATACATCCTGCAAAACAATCTTTCAAAATTGGAGAAATAAAGTATTTCCATTAGAAAGATTACCTTAAGAAGTTCATAAGCACAAAACCAGCATGCCAAAAAATTCTCAAGAATATCCTAGAGAGAGACAATGAGGCCAAAAATGTTAAATAGTCTAATGAATAAATATACCACCTGAGTTGAGCAGTTAAGCAGAAGGAAATTTTATAAAAGTAATTAGCGAGTTGTCCTCGCTGGTGCTGTCTCTGTCATCTCTGCTGCTAGTGAGGTCTGCTCCTGTCAGCCAAACCACAGGGAGGCCATCTGGGCCCGGCCAGCCAACGTTGGATCTAGAGGTGGTGCCTGAACGCTCTCTGGGAAACGAGCAATGGGAATTCACGCTGGGAATGCCTCTGGCCCAGGCAGTGGCTATTCTTCAGAAGCATTGTCGAATCATCAAAAACGTCCAGGTTCTCTACAGTGAGCAGTCTCCTCTAAGCCATGACCTCATCCTTAACCTGACTCAGGACGGGATCAAACTACTGTTTGATGCTTTCAATCAGAGACTTAAGGTGATTGAAGTATATGACTTGACTAAAGTAAAGTTAAAATATTGTGGAGTGCACTTCACTCTCAGGCCAACACCATTGAGCAGATTGACCAGTCTTTTGGCGCAACTCATCCTGGAGACCAATTTTGCCCATGGTCTAGCTTCTCTCCAGATAACCCATGGAGCAACTGCAAAACGAATGTACATCTATAGTGGAAACAGCCTACAAGATACCAAGGCTCCCACAATGCCCCTGAGCTATTTCCTGGGCAATGTGTACACTGAGAGTGTAGATGTTCTTCGTGGTGGAACTGGACCCTCAGGTTTATGACTTCGCCTACTTGCTGCAGGTTGTGGACCTGGCCTATTAGCAGATGCCAAGATGCGGGTATTTGATCATTCCATATATTTTGGTGATTCCTGCAAAGATGTTCTTAGCATGCTTGGCTCCCCACATAAGGTCTTCTATAAGTCAGAAGACAAGATGAAAATTCATTCTCCTTCCCCTCATAAGCAAGTTCCATCCAAGTTGACTACTTTTTTAACTACTTCACTCTTGGAGTGGATATCCTCTTCGATGCAAATACACACAAAGTAAAGAAGTTTGTTCTACATACCAATTATCCTGGGCATTATAACTTTAACATCTATCACTGCTGTGAGTTCAAGATCCCACTAGCCATAAAGAAAGAAAATGAAGATGGTCAGACAGAAACTTCCACAACCTATAGCAAGTGGGACAATATCCACGAGCTCTTGGGCCATCCTGTGGAGAAGCCTGTTATCCTGCACAGGTCCTCATCCCCAAACAACACCAAACCATTTGGCTCCACATTCTGCTTTGGTCTTCAGCGGATGATCTTTGAGATCATGCAGAACAACCACATTGCCTCTGTGACCCTGTATGATCCCCCCGGGCCTGGTGCCCACCTGAGAACAGCAGAGCTCCCCTAGGGACATCACTACCTGTGTCCCTCTGCCCATGGAATTGTGGGTCTCTGTGCCACCCTATGGGTTTTCTTGGACATCTTGGCAGTGTTGAAGGTCTGTTGCAATGTTCAGAGGTAGGCTCAGGCTGGGTGCTCTGCTGTGGGACAAGGGGCCCAGATATTCCTCTGTCCATCCTAAGCCTGCTGCTGCTAGCAGGGAACACAGACTGCAAAGAGAAGCACAAATTTTGAGCCTTGATACCCGGACCCGGGAGCTTTGGACTAACAAAGAAGAAGGCAGGACATGTCAACCCCTGTTCCACACATATTGGGAAAACTTGGGGCTCTTTCTGTGGCTGATATAAGCATCCAGGATGAGGACAAAGTCCTGCCTTTGACCTCACATTGCCACGTGACCTTTAAGGCAGGCAAGTAGTGTACGTAGTACTTGGTTGCAACATTTACACTACATCTACTTTAGTTACTTGAGCTGGCTATGGTCAAGGTGGCCATCTGCCCTTCCCTGTTCCTTTTATATGCATTCCCTGCCAGTCCCAGGAGGCACACTCACCTGGTGAAACATAGCTTCCTATCATCCAGGTATGTGCCCAGGCCTGGTTTTTCCACTGCTCTGGAGCCAGCTTTCAAGGTCACCTTGCCCCTGCTTACCCAACCTTGCTGGCAGGGCTTTATGTTTCCATTCTGTTTGCCTCTTTTATTTAATGCCAAAGTTTTAGCCAAAGACATCTTCCTTTTGTTGTATTTTAGTATTCTGTTCTGCGCTGTGGGCCAGCTCCCTGCTCCAGCCCTATCCGCTGTCCCCTGGCTGGGCCTTTCATGGCTCATGGCCTCTGGGGGCTCAAGGAATGCTGGGCTGCTTGATCTCTTCATAGGACTTGCTAATGGGAAGCAGCATATATGTGCATTAAAAATATTAAGCCTTTTGAAAAGAATTGAGAAGAGAAATGTATACTTTTATCCCATTTTTAATATTTTGGTCTAGCAACTTGTGATACATAGATGACAATTTTGTGAGTTTTTCAAATGTGTGTACAGATTTTTGTAAATATGACTTGTAATTAACTCATGTACAGACTCATTCTGTATAGTTCATGATGAATGTGCAAGGGACCTGCCCCAAGTGCTTGCCTGTATGGTTCCTGCACCTACAGCTAGGCTTGTGTGGCACTCCCATGACTTTGAGACTGAGTGTCTTCCCATTTTGACCACAGTCTGGCCAGAGACCCTGCACATCTCATTGTTGGGGTAGCCAGGACTGTTCCATCCTCTTGGAATGAGGGAACCTTCCTTGCCCGCATTCTCTCTCCAATAAAGCACCTATGCCCTCAGCAGCAGCCTGCCATGGGTTGTTGCTGGGATGTTCATACTAAAAAAAAAAAAAAGTAATTAGCAACAGAGCAACAGGAAAATAATGCAATGATAGGAATAAGTCAATACCACTCCGTCATAACTTTCAATGTGAATGGTCTCAATTTGCCAATTAAAAGACACAGGCAGAATGTATGTATATGGTGGTATGCTTTATGTAAGAAATGTGTTCATTTCAAAAAGAAATTTATAGACTAAAAATCAATTACTAGAAAAAATATTTCATGTAACAAGAGCCCCCAAACAAGCCTGAGTGGCTATGCTATTATGAAAGTGGATTTCCAGCCAAAATTGACCAGAAGAGGCAAAGAAGATCATTACAAATTGGTAAAGGAAACAATTCAAGAGGAAAAGATAACAATTATAAATATATGTGCACCAAACCATGCTGCACCCAATTTCATAAAAGCTGGACATAAAAGATTAGATAAACAACAACACAGTTATCATGAAGGACATGAATAACCCACTCTCACATATGGAGAGGTCAGCTAGACCAAAAAATGAACAAATAAATATCACAATTGAACAATACCTTTGCACAAATGGACTTAACAGATATCTACAGCATTCGACCCAACCAAAAGAAAATGCACATACTTTTCAGTAGCACATGGAACTTTCTCCAAAATAGACTATAGAGTAGCCCATAAGGCATGATTAAATGCAGAAGAACCAAATTATTCCATACTATGAGAGTATAGTCCAATGAAACTGGAAATCAATGACAAAGCAAACCAGAGAAATTATGCAAGCACATGGAAATTAAACAAAACACTCTTGAATAATCAGTTAGCCACAGAAGAAATCAAGGGAAAATTACGCAGTTCCTAGAATCAAAGAATAATGTCAGTACAATACACCAGAACACATGGGACAAAATGAAAGTAGTCCTAAGTAGGAAGTTTATAACTATGCATGCTCATATCAAAATAAAACAAAACAAAAATATCCCAGAAAACCCAAATAAATAACTTAATGGTGAACCTCATGGTCCTAGAAAAGACAAGAACAATTCAAATTAAAAGCTAGTACAAGTAAGGAAACTACAAAGATCAGAGCAGAAATCAATGAAATGGAGATTAAAAAACATAAAAACAAAATCAATTAATTGAAGGGCTGGTTCTTTGAAAGAATACATAAAATTGAGAAACCTTTAGCCAATTTTAATGAAAAAGTAAAGAAAATATTTATATCAGTAAAGTTAGAAATGGAAGAGGTGAAACCACAACGGGCTTTACTGAAATTCAGAAGTTTATTAACTACTTCAAAAACCTATACTCCCATATATTGAAGAATTCAGAAGAAATGCAGAGATGTCTAAATACATATGAATTACCAAAACTAAACCAAGAAGATGTAAAAACTGAATAATCCAATAACAGGCAGTACAA
>NW_004624784.1:4286095-4305396 GCF_000247695.1 Heterocephalus glaber
TTGATGATCTTCTGCATTCTATTTGCCAGTATCTTATTAAGGATTTTTGCATCTATGTTCATTAGTGAGATTGGCCTATAGTCCTCTTTTTCAGTTGGGTCTTTCTCTGCTTTGGTGATCAAGGTGTTGCCTGGTGGAGGGATTAAAGGCAGGGTAGGGGAATAGAGAAAAAATAAGAACCAAAATAGATTATGTAAAGGTATAAATTTCCAATTATGAATGTCATTATATTGTATACCTAACATGTACCAATGAAATTGATCAAAGATCTAAACTGTAAAAAAGTGACACTTAATTTCCTAGAAGAAAAAATACAAAATTCTTGAAGACACAGGTGTATGCAAAGGTGTTCTATACAGAACCCAAACTACATAAGGAATAACATCAAGGAACAGCAAATGGAATCACATCAAATTAAAAAGATTCTGCACAGCAAAGGAAACAACCATTAGAGTGAAGAGACAACCTACAGAATGAGAAAAATATTTGCCCACTATTCCTTGGACAGAGGACTAATATCCAGAATACATAAAGAACTCAAAAAATTAGACTCTCCAATATAAAAGACCTAATCACAAATGGACAGGTCAAATGAGTAGACACTTGTCACAAGATGTATAATAAATATATGAAAAAATATTCAACATTTCTGGCTATGAGAGAAATGCAAATTAAAACACCACTGAGACTTCATCTAACTCAAGAATTAATGTATCTTCAAAAAATCAAATAATAACAAATTATTAAGTTTGTGGAGCTGTTAGTATAATGGAACCTTCTACATTGTTGGTGGGATTGTGAATTAGTACAACCACTATGGAAACCTCTGTGAAGATTCCTCAAAAAATTAAAAATGAACATCCTGTTTGATCCAGTTATTCCACTTTTAGGTATTTTCCCCAAAGAATTAAAGGTGTATTACAGTGATACATGCACACCCATATTCATAGCAAGAGAACTCACAATAAACTTTCAAGTGGCCTGTACATCCATCAACAGACAAATAGATTTTAAAAATGTGGTATTTATACACAATATAGTAATACTTTGCTATAAAGAAGGATAAATTTGGTTATCTGTAGGAAAATGAAAGCACCTTGAGACCATAATGTTAAGTGAAATAGATCACAAGCTTAAATGTTGTATGGTTTATTCTAGGTGAGAAACCTTATGTATAGATAAGTCAAACAGCAGAATAAAGATAGATTATAGGAAACATAAGAGATAAAATTCTTCCACTAGTGAAAGGGACCAAGAGATGGAGGGAGGATGGAAAGAAGGAAATTAAAGTGGACCTTGAAACAATGAAGAAATTTCAAAGTTGTACTAGAAAAAATAAATTTTTTAAAGAGCTTCAAGTCTACTTCATGACATCAAAAGCAATTATGCGTGTGAAAGACTCATATTTAAACGTCTTCAGCATTTCCCACCCAGAAAATTCTAGATGAATATTGGTTTTAGGAGTGTATGTCTCTCTAATAATTCAAAGCCATTCTTTTTTATTATTTTCTTCTGGGCAGAGAGAGAAGCACTAACACTGCCTATACTAGAGACACTATTATGAGTTATCCCAGGGTTCTGATCTTAGTGGAGCCATGCTGAAGGTAACAGATGCACAACAAGGGTAGGAAAGTTGGAAGGCTGTCTTTTCATGTTGGGTTGACAGATGGGAGTTGGGACGGGAGGGAGTAGTTCTTTGATGCAGTCAGCAAAGTTGTCCAGGGAGTTAACTTCAAGGAAATAGCAACTCTGGATTAACCATCCAGTATGACCCTATGTCAAGTATGACCCCATGTCAGTGGTGGCACACCTGTGGCACACATGCTGAAGTGGGTGGTTTGTATCTTTGAAAGCTCTGAAAGGTTTGCCATCACTGCCCTATGTCAACCAGTATGACCCTATGTCAGGCCAGGGCCAGGTGGAAGGAACAAGTTACTGAGTCATAGCTTGACTCAGAGACAATTGACTGAATTCCTGTGAGATTGTGGAATAGGGCATGTTATTGTGAGCCTGCTGTTTGGTATGAGCTCAGGCAGTGGCTTAATAAGCAAACACTAATCTGGGCAGCATGATGTCAGTTCCCACATTTCTTATTGCCAGTGCCCATCAGTCTCTCAGTTGTGCCTCTCCTTGGGCAACTGTTCCCTCCTGCTTCTTTTGGCCCTTCTGCCTGGCCTCCAGTGCATTGCTTTCCTCTGTTCTTCAATGTGGGTGCCTAGTTCACTGACACCAGCATATAAATTATTCAGCTAGTCTTTTTCTGCCTTCTCAGTAACTTTCTCTATTCTCCTAGAACTTCTCGTAATTCTAGAAGTAATGAGGCCCTAGTAGTATAAGACAATATAATAGCACTGTCTTCTCATTAGGGTTGAACAGAAACATATATAATAGGTAAAGCAATTTTATTTCTGCAGGATACCAGTGAATTCAGTTAAGCCACTACACAATTTGGCTGAGGTTAAGGAAGAGCAAGATTTAGAATAAATCAATTAAATCAGTTGGCTTAAATTGACTGGTCATTTTAGTCCACATCACTTTGCACTGGATAGACAGCCTTAGAGAGCTTCTGAAACACAGTTCCCATAGCAACTATACAAAGTGGAAATGGCAATATGAAGCAGTGAATGTGGAATTTATTTTATCTTCTTTTGCCTGACTTCCTTTAGTCCCAACTCATATTCCCTTAAGCACTGGCCATCTGGGTATGTCCTTTTTTCTTAGCAGTTTCTCAGGAAAGAGCTTTCTTACCTGCCTCTGACTGACACATTGAGATTGTCATTGACAATTGCAAACTTCAGTCCTTTGTGTCTTTAATGACATCCTGTCTCAAACTGTCCTTTGAACTTTGTGCTATAGGATTAAGGAGTTTATTGCAAGACGGATTAAGATTTTAGCTCCAGAACTTGTTCTAGATGACTTCCCCCAGTATGGGAGTAATTCATTTTGCACACAGCTGCTCCAGCAGCTCCAAAAATCTCAAAAGAAAACCCAGCATCAAAGTCTCGTTCCAGTACTCCTCCCTGTCCCATTTCTTATCACTAGCAAGTAGGTGATTCAAAACAATCTGTGTTTTGGCAGTTTACAGACTGATGCTTAATTAAGCCTCCTCTGTTGATCTATATCTTGACTCAGATGTCCTTCTTCTGAAACTTGAAAATGTCTTCATTAGAACTACCCTGAGCTTCCATCTTTAAACACACATATAACACAACAGAGCAGACTGTCTCACCAAAATCCATTTCATTATTTGTGAAAGAATTTATTTCCCCTAATTTTTGAAATCTTCTTCCTTAAGAACTGGCTCCAACTCCTATTTCTAATGCATGTTTAAAGAGATTTTTCTTGAACTTACCTGTGCAGTCCTATATCACAAAATCGACTGCAGCCTTTCTCAACTGTTTGTGCTGGGTTACATGTCAAATTACTTTGAATTCATATTCAAGTGTTCCAGAATTTCATCCCAGCTCACTTCTTCATTTATGCAAAAAAGAAAAATGTAAAAGTCTTCTGCTTTAGCTAAACCAATCAGTTCATTGGACCCCCAGACCACTTTCCCATTGCTTGCTACATATTTTTGTTCAAGCCAGTGATTTTACTTGGGATGACCTCTATCTTCTCTAAGCAATTAAAATTCTTCTCCCCACAACTCATTTCAATTAATGTCTCTTTTTGAATCCAACTTTGGTCATATATGGACATCTATATGTGTGTGCTTATATTGGTGTATAATTTCTATGTAATAAGCCACTACAAAAATCAGTGGCTTAAGCAGTAAACATGTTTTTTAAAATTATTCATTAAGTTTATTGGTACATTTTAGGTATACAACATGATGACATTCATCATAGGGAATTTGTACCTTTACATGATATATCTTGGTTTTTATTTTTTTCCCCATTCCCCTGCCCTTTCTTCAACCCCTCCACCCCTCCTTATTTACAAAGTCTTTGTTTCCATTGTTTCCTTTACTCATATTTATTCCTTTCCCTTGTTTGATTTTCCTAACCACTCCCAGTTCTACTTCCCCTTTGGACCTTTTTCACATTATTGTATTTCATATTATCTATTATACAGTTAGATTCTTATTTACACTTTCAGTTTTTCACACCAGAGAAACTATTCTGTATTTACATGTGCCCTTTTTCTTTCACTTAAGAGTATGGCCTCACTGTGCATCCATTTAGCTATAAATGTCTCTAGTTTATCATTCTTTATGGCTGAGTAGTACTTCATTTTATAAAGAAAGAAACCACATAGGGTGTATGTTTAACAGCAGCTCAGCCAATCTAGGCTGAGCTTAGCTGGAAGTATCTGCTTCATGCTAAAGAATCATTGAGATTGGCTCCAAATGTTAGTTGGGTTCAAGTCCGTTTCAGGTATGTTTATTTTGGAATCCAGTTTGAAGGGGAAATAGCTATTTGGGGCATATTCTCTTAGCAGACTACCTGAATACAAAAGAAAAAAAAAGCAAGCCATGCATACAGCTACTATTACTTCCATAGCCAACATAATGGGAGAAGGGTGAAATTTGCTGATCAAGAATGCAGATTATGCCAGCATTATTTTTATTTTGCAGTACCTCTTTCCCATGTAAATGTACTGCACCTACCAAATGGGAGATAAGCTTCTCTTTAAAGGGTAGGACAATATTTTGTTGTCCATACTTTTCCATGCAGTACTTCTGCTCATATGCCTGAACAGAAATATTTGCCTATTTATTGGTCATTTTAATAGATTTTATGTTTTAGGACAGTTTTAGATGCACAACAAAACTCAGAGAAAGATTCAGAAATTTCACATATATCCCTTACCCCCTATAGACATAGCTTCATCCAACATCAATGTCTCCTATCAAAGTGGCACATTTTTTACAATTGAACCTGTGTTGACACATCATTATCATCCAAAGTCCATTGCTCACATAAGGGTTCACAGTATGTTGTACATCCTGTTGATGTGGATAAATTTATAGTAACATATATCAATAATTATTGTTGTTTCATTCCTTTAAAAATCTTCTATTCTCTGTCTGTTCATTCCGCCCTTAATTTTATTCCTGGCAACCACTGATATTTTTACTGTCTTCATAGTTTTTACTTTTCCAGAATGTCATAGTTGGAATCATATAATATGATTTTATAGATTGACTTATTTCACTTAGTAATGTGCATTTAAGTTTCCTCTATGTTTTTTTTAATAGTTCCATAGTTTCTTTTTAGTGCTGAGTAATTTTTAAGATAATACTAATCATCTGGATGTACCAGGTGTTTTATTTATTTATTTTTTAATTCATGTTCTTTAAAGGGGTTACTTGGTTCCTTCTAGTTTTTGGTAGTGGTAAATAAAGGTGAAATAAACATGCAAATGTAAGTTTTTATATGGATACAAGTGTTCAGCTCCTTTCAGTAAATGTCAAGGAACACAATTGCTAGACTATAGGTAAAACTATATTTAATTTTATTGTATACTACTAAAGTGTCTTCCAATGTAGACTTTTTTATTCATTAGGTTTATTGGTACATTTTAGGTATACAGTATGATGACATTTATCATTGGGAATTTGTACTTTTACATGATATATCTTGATTCTTATTTTTTCCCTTTCCCCTGCCCTCCCTTCAACCTCTCTATCCCTCTCTATTTACAAAGACTTTGTTTCCATTTTTTTCCTTTTCTCATATTTATTCCTTTCCTTTCTTTCCTTTTCCCTACCCCTCCCACTTTCCCTTCCCCTTTGGACCTTTTCTTGCTATTTCACAATATCTATTATACATTTTGATCCTTATTTACACTTTCAGTTTCTCACACAGAGAAGCTATTTGGTATTTACACATGTGTGTTCTATTTATTTCACTTAAGAGTATCACCCCAATGTACGTCCATTTAGCTATAAATGTCTCTAGTTTCTTGTTCTTTATGGCTGAATAGTACTCCATTTTATTTAAAAACCCCCCACATTTTCTTTCTCCAGTCTCCAGTTGATGGGCAATTGGGCTGTTTCCAAGCTTTGGCTATTACAGACTGTGCCCCTATATATATGGGTGCACATATATTGTTGTGGTATGATTCCTTTAATTCCAATGTATACATTTTAACCACAGTGAATGAGAGTTTCTGTTGCTCTACATCTTTGCAAGCATTTGCTGTGGTCAATGTCCTAGATTTTGGCCATTTAATAGATATGAGTGGTGTTTCATTGTTTTAATTTGTAGTTTCTAGATGACGTATGATGCAGAACATTTTTTCATGTGCATATTTGCCACTCACTGCACATTTTTACACTTACCATAAGCCCAGAAATAGGCTCAAAACCTGTGAGGTCTATGCATGGTCTGGATGATAGTAGTTCAAAGAGGTGTCATAGATTCAGAGTAGGCCGTCAGTGACTATTTCTAAATTCTCAGCCATTTGACAGGCTGCATTGTTGTGTAGCTGTGGTTAATCAAGATGACTAGGTAATGATATCTTTATTTGGATTGTACATTACTGGGTCCATTTCAAAAACCAGAAGCACTGAAGGATGAGTCCTTGTTCAGAAATTTCCCTATGTTCCATTTGAATTTCTTCAAGGACAAAACATTCATCCTGTGTTTTCATCTTTGTAGAAGAAATTGCAGTGCATTTGGACATAGCTTCTTGGCAGCATACTTGTTGCCATTTACTTTTGATGAGATGAGATTCTCTTTTTTTGTTTTTATTTTCTACTCTGTCATAGATTGCAGGTATCTCCTTGAGAATTGTTGAGTAGGTCAGTGTAAACTTGTAGTGATTCTAATGGGCCCGGACACACTTGGGGCTTCATTTTACAGCTGCACTGCTAATCGACATGTAAAAATCATTTCTACGATTTTTGTTCACATTGAGAATGGAACAGAAGCTATAGAGGAGTTCACAGTAGAGAGGTGTGATAGAAAGAGCATGATTTGAAGGTATGACAGATCTGAGTTTAAATCATTGCTCTGCCACTTTTCTGTCTCTGTAAACTTGGAGCAATTACTTAACTACTTAGAACCTCTGTTCCCTTATCTGAGAAATTAGAATATCATCTTTAGTAATTGATTAAAATTTAATAACTATTTAGATTGCATATAATATACTTGGAAAAGTAGCTACAGAACTATATGAAATAATGTATATTTTATGTAAATAAGCTTGGTGAATATAGATGCTATAGGGCACACAATTGGTTCATTTCTGATTTCATATGAATCCTGTTCCCACATGGTGCTTTCATCCTTCTCTCACTAGCTCTTTTACACATTTATTTGCCATAATTTTCTTAAACAAATGGTTACTCAGCCAATTAATAAATAAGTATACAAATATTTATGTAGCGTATAACATAATGCCCTGAGGTCTGTAAATAAGTATTATTTTTGCAATTGGCTAGAAAATATACATCTTTGAATTTCTTATTCTAGAAAGGACCAAACTGAATCTCTCCAGTTCAGTGGTTTTCAGCTGGGGACAGTTTTGCTTCCCTCAGCAGACCTTGGCAATGTCTGGAGACATGTTTTGATTGTCACAGCTTGGTGAGGTGATATTACTAGCACTGTAAGGAGTTTCCTTCTTTTAGAAGGTAGAAGTCTGGGATGTGGCTCCATATTCTGTATTGCACAGGGCAGTTCCCTCTCTCACACAAAATCATCATCAGGGCCCAAATGTCAATAGAACCACAATTGATCTTACAAGCCAAATGGGTAGAAGGTGATAGTCTAAGTGAAGGAAGATTGGATGTTGCCCAAATCTCACTTTTACCTTAACAATAATGCTAAATTTAAACTGAGGCTTGCAGTATCTAATGGTACTGAACCATTGGGTAAGTTACATTAAGACTAGCTCTATAAAAATCTATGTGGTTCTGGTTGATAATATAAATGTAAGCAGCATCTCTCTCCTCTCATTGATAATAGATCAAGGTAAATGACTCAGAATTCCTTGGCAGAAATTACTGACAACAATCTTGTTTTCAAGCTGTTCTGTAACCTAGGATTAAACAGCACACAAACATGGGTTGACAACCAAAACATGGGTTCTTAGCTGTTCTGCCTTTTACTCTTCACTTGAACTTTCTTTATATGCTGCTGTTCATACAGCTTTATAGGTTGACCTGTACATTTTTCTGGCAATGAAGGATTGAAGTGATTGCATAATTCTAGGCAGATAACATTTTGAGGATTTTAGGCCCAGTCTCTCTTCTGCCCAGCCTAATTCCTCCTCTCCTTACATCCCTTGCCCTGTGGGATCTGGGAGATCTCACTTCTTATATTGCATATGAATATTGGCAAAGATGAGTATAGAAATTAAAAGTTTTGTCATTTAGTGTTAGACCTAATCTTTCACAGGTTTTGTTTTTTTTTAAATAACAGAAGTTTTAAAATTGCATCAAGTGTGCAGTCATAAAGTAGGAATCAAGGGGAAAACTAAGGTGTAATCTAGAGTGAATAATATTGCATATTCTGGCTAGCTGTACCCCAAATCTGATTACTTTTTTCCTGGAGCTCACACTAGACTACATCACTTTGCCTCTCTTGCAGCAAGGTATAGCCATGTGGCTGTCTAGTGGAACATGGGAATAAATTATATCTGCTACTTAAGCCTGGGTATAGTGAACAATTTTTCATACATCTGATAGCTGGACTTGGAGGCTTAGGCCAATCTTGAAAGTCCTAAAATGGGAGAACTCCCTGTCCCCTTAAGTATATGATAGTCAAGGGTTTTTTTTGGTTTTTTTTTTTTGGTACCGGGGATCGAACTCAGGTCCTTGCGCTTGCGAGGCAGGCGGCAGAACCACTGAGCTAAATCCCTGGCATAGCCAAGGTTTGAGGAACAACATATCCAGAGTCTTGGAAGGAGGAGGGGACCTGAAAAGTCAGCTATCACCCAGTAGGACAGAAAGCTGCAAGAAGGCAGCGATGACTACGAATGAGGGCATTTGTCTGATTTTTACTAGCTAAAAATTACTTGCATTACACTGGCTGCAATGCATAACATTTTGCTTATGGACGATTAGTTGGTACAACCAAAGAGGAATTTGATTAATTCATGAAACTAGAGAATAACTATGTGTACATCACTGTGATGAGAAGCCTAACCTTGATCTGATGGATCTGTCTGCAGAGGCAAGTGGATGGTGTCATACTAGAAAGCACCATTAATGTTTTCCTCTTCTCCATACCCTTCCTGATTCTGGCCAAATATTTTTCCTTTATTGTGTTCTTTAGGATAAAAAGGAAGTCTTTTAAATAAAGAAAAAAGCATAATGATGAAAAAACAAACAACCATTTCCTGAACTTTCCATTACACGCAACTTCAGGTTTTAAATAAGAACAAGTCTCTTTTTTCCCATCTCAAACCTAGTTTGCCTAAGCAACACGAGTGTCCACAGAAACCACTTTTGAATGGTCTTGTGTACTTGTTTAATGTCACTACCTAATCACTTTGCTAAATGTCACTGATTCAAAGCATACATTTTTGTTTTAGCTTTCTGCCCTGCTTCTCTTCCTTACTAGGTAGGAGACCCTCAAAGCATCTACATGGAAGAAGATACCTTTTCCTGTTTGATTTCACTCACATTAAAAAACTTTTTTTTCCAGGATTGTAGGAAAAGTCCAGGCAGGAGACCCTTATACAAATGACCAGATATTTGCTTTAATAAGGAATATTTTAACCTGTGACAAATAAGATTACTTTTATTACTAAAAATTAGGGCTTTGTGTGTCTTTATATTTCTTTGAAACTCCTGCAAATTTGCCAAAGCATCTGCCACTGATCCTTTATCCCACATCTCTTGAGTTGGCCAAGGGAGTGAGCAGCATTCTTTAGTTTTTTCAAAATGTTTCATGGCATGAAATTGTTCTTTCTTCCAACTTTAGACCATAATCTTAACCCAGATTTTTATTCCATGCCTTTTTTCTAAGCTCACTGATAAATAATACATTTTAAACAAGCTACAAAAAGAAAAGCACAATATATCTCATTCTTTTGGGCCTTAACATAGAGGAATATCATGTGTGAGGATGCTGGGAGGATAGGCACATGGAATAAATGGCAATGTGCAGCCTAATCTGCCTATTTTACTCGAAGATCTCATACCCATACCAGGTTAAATTTCTTTACTCTTTTTTCATCTTTTCCCCTTTTGAAACTGTGGTTAAATGTGGTCAAATGACCATTCTTTCTTATGTTTCTTTTGGAAAAGTAAGTCTTTTTCTAATAACATTTGGTAATAATAGCAGAGCTCAGACAGAGGAAATAGAGGGTGGCCTCAAACAGTCAGCATCACCATTCTCTTCTCAGCAAGCATGAAATGCTGCCAGTCTCTGGGATTCAGAAATAAAAAGAAGCAGTTCCTGCTCCCATGAGAAATCTATAATAAATGCTTCATCTATCTAGTGATCAGATAAATAGAAAAAAAAGCAATAATTAACTAATAAGAGAAAGGAATCAAAGCATGTTGTCACAAAAAATCAGTGAAACACAAAGGAAAGCAGCAGGAGAGAAAAAGAGGAACAGAAGAACTAAGAGACAGTAAGTAATTAACAAAATGGCAATAGTAAGTCCCTCCCTATCAGTAATTATGTTAAGCATAAAATGAGGTAAAGTCTCCAATCAAAAGACAGAAAATAGTTGAATGCATAAAAAAGTCAGATCTAGCTGTACGTTGCTGACAAGTAATTCACTTTAGATTTAAGGATAGAGGGTGAAAACAAAGAGCTGAAAAAAAGTTCATACAAATGGTAATCAAAGGACAGCAGGATAAACTTTAAGTCAAAAACTGTCACCAGAGAGAAGGACATTATATAATGATAAAAGGATTGATTTAATAGGAAGATATAACACACACACAGCACCTAAATACATAAAGGTATCTTTATAGAATTGAAAAGAAAAACAGATAACAAGACAGTGATTGTAGGAGACTTTAATACATAACTTTAAACATTGAGAAAATGAGTCACAAAATTAATAAGAAAATATTGCACTCAAGAACATTTTAGTATAAATTGACTTAATAAGTATATATAGAAAGTTCCACCCTGTAGGATAAAAACACATTCTTCTCCATTGTATATAGAACATTTTCCAGGATAAATCACATGCCAGTCTACAAAACAACTCTTAATGATTTTAACAAAGTTAAAATTATGTCAAGCTTCTGTTTTGAACACAATAATATGAAACTAGATACAATCATAGAAGAACTGGAAAATTCACAAATGTGTGGAAATTAAGCATGTTCCTGAACAACTAGATAATCAAAGAATAAATTAAAGGGGAAAATTGAAATATATTTTGAGATGAATGAAAATAGAAATATAAAATACAAAAAAACCCCAAAGCTTTTCTTCTAAGATCAATAACAAACCAATGATGCTCATAGTCATTCCTTTTATCTGACATAGAACTGGAAGTCCTTGCCAGAGTGATTCGTCAAAATAAAGAAATTTAAAACATTCAAATGAGAAAGAAGTCAAACTATCTGTTTGTAGATAAGATGATCCCCTTTGTAGAAAATTCTAAAAACCCCATAAAATTGATAGAAATAATGAGGAAATTAAGGAAAACTGCAGAATATAAAATCAATATATGGAGTGGAGCTGCCTGAAGCCACTGGCACTGCCCCACCCCCATCCAGGCCTTCCAGCCACAAGTGGACTGGTGAGAAGTGGAGACACACGGGCTCCTGCAGTACCACCCCAGCACACCCCAACCCCTGCCTCTGGCCACCTGGCTGTACCTGTACCTAGATCCACACCTCAGAGGCACAGGGGGTCATAAAGGCCATTGTCCTGAGCTCCAGAAGATAGAGCAGAAGTGAACAACAGAAAGAGGGCCTTACTCCTTCCAAGTCCCCATCCTGAAGGGTAAATTTGCTATATTGAAGAGTTTATTCACTATAAACATATTTTGGGCTAGTCCTTGATTTTGATTTAATTCACACAGTTAAAGGTGATAGATTAATAACTACCAGAAATTGTCATTTTCTAAGCTGTGCTTAATACTATTATTGTTATGGATTGTATCACTTGGGCTAAGGTGTTGTGATTGATCTAATCAGTTATCCTTCTTGGCATAACGAAAATGAGATTGCTCCAGAGTCATTAGAGACTCAAAACCTAAAGACCAGCTATATCTGTAAGACACCTCTGAGAAGCAATCATTCCATAAAGGTCCTAAATACAAGCAACAAAGATACTTACAATAAACCATATTGAAATATCAACCCAGGAATTAAACCAAGGACAATACCAAAAACAAAAATGAGAAGACATTTAAGCAAGGCACAAACTCAGACTTCCACTCCACAAAAAGCAAATTCTGGGGGAAATGAGGTGGAAAAGTCTGATCATCAACCACCTGGACACCCTGAACTGATAGCATAGGAAGTAACAAAACAGAAGAATGAGGCTCTGGAAAAATTGAAAAGAGAAATAATTTCCCAGATAACTACAGAGATCATTGAGCAGAATAAAAGACATGATTAGAGGCTCTAGAACAGAAATAGATAAAAAAAAAAAAGATGAGTTCAGGACCATGATGGAAGCCATGAATGCCCAGCATAGGAAAGAAATGGAAACTATCAGCACCCAACATAGGAAAGAAATAGAATCCATGAAACAGATTTAAACAGCTATCCAAGAAATTAAAAACTCTATTGAAAGTATACACAGCAGACTGAGCCAACCTGAGGAGAGAATATCAGATATAGAAGATAGGATGTTGGTCCATGACCATGAAAACAGAGATCTCTTGAAAATAGTAAGGGACCATGAGAAGTCAATCCAACAGCTCCTAAATGATGCAAAGAAGAATAATGTAAGACTGACAGGAGACTACAAAAAAGCATGCGAAAGTACAAATGACATAAAAAAACTGTTCACAAAATTAATGACAGAAAACTTCCCAAACAGAACAAAAGAATTTGACATACAGATAAATGAGGCATATAGGACTCCAAATAGCCATGATCAAAAAAAAAAAAAACCTAGACCTAGACATATAACAATCAAGATCCTGGAAACCCAACAGAACAAACTACTACAAGCAGTTAGAGCAAAGAAACAAATCATATGCAAAGGAAAGCCCATCAGAATCACAGCAGACTTCTCAACACAAACTCGCAAGTCAAGGAGAGCCTGCAGTAAGGTATTTCAAAAACAACCTCCAACCTAGACTGATATATCCTGCAAACCTATCTTTCAAAATTGATGGGGAAATAAGATACTTCCATAACAAAGAACACCTGAGGAACTTCGTGAATACCAAATCAGCCCTCCAAACAATTTTAAGAAATATCCTAGAAAAAGACAATGAAGGTCACAACTCCATGAGGCCCAAGAGTGCAAATCCAAAATTTTTCATCAAGCAAGACAAGAAATTAAAGGGAAAGGGAGAAAAATAAAAAAGAGCCAACAACAGGAAAATAACATGATGATAAGTCAATACATATCAATTATAACTATCAATGCTAATGGCCTCAATTCACCAATCAAGAGAAACAGACTGGCAGAATGGATTATGAAGCAAAATCCAACAATATGCTATGTATGAGAAACACACCTAATTCAAAAAGACATTCATAGACTGAAAGTAAAAGGATGGAAAACAGTTCTCCATGTCACAGGAACCCAGGAAAAAAGCAAGGGTAGCTATCTTATTTGCAGACAAAGTAAATTTCAAACCAAAACTAATTAAGAGAGACAAAGAAGGCCACTACATCCTTGTAAAAGGAACAATCTAAGAGGAAGAGATGACAATCATAAATATATATACACCAAATAGTAGTGCCCCAACTATACAAAACAAACATTAAGGGATATGAAAAACCAAATAAGCACTAATATAATTATAGTGGGGGACCTCAATACCCCACTGTCACAAATAGATCATCTAGACAAAAAATTAACAATAAAATACTGCAATTGAACCAAGCTTTTGAACAAATGGACTTAATAGACATGTACAGAGTGTTCCACCCCACAAAATCAGAATATACCTTCTTTTTGGCTGCACATGGGTTATCCTCCAGAATAGACCACATACTAGTTTATAGAATATGTTTAAGTAAATGCAAAGGAATTGAAGTTATCCCGTGTATATTATCAGACCATAGTGCAATTAAACTGAAGATCAATAGCATAAAAAACTGCAAGAACTTCACAAACACAGGGAAATCGAATAACACTCTCCTGAACAACCAATGGGTCACAAAGAAATTAAAAAAGAAATTAGACAGTTTTTACAATTTAATGATAAGGGCAGTACAACATACAGGAATTTATGGGACACAATGAAAGCAGTTCTATGAGGGAAATTCATAGCAGTGAATGCTCACACTAGGAAAATAGAGCAAGCACAAATAAACTTATGGTGAATCTTAAGCTCCTAGAAACAGAAGAGCAAGACAAACCCAAAGCTCATACAAGATAGGAAATTATAACGGTCAGAGCAGAAAACAATGTGATGGAGAATAAGAGAATGATACAAAAAATCAATGAATGAAGAGTTGGTTTTGTGAAAGAATAAATAAACTTGATAAACCCTTAGCCAACCTTATCAAAAAAAAAGGAAAGAAAAGGCACAAATTCATGCAATTAGGAATGAAAAAGTTGAAGGCACAACAGATCCAGCAGAAATCCAGAAGATCATCAATTCTTACTTTGAGAACATGTACTCTAATAAAATGGAAAACACAGAAGAAATGGACAGATTTCTAGATACATATGAATTACCAAAGTTGAATGAAGAAGATAAAATTCTAAACACCCCAATTACAATGAGTGAAATTGAAAATGTAATTAAAAATTTATCAACAAAGAAAAGCCCAGATCCTAATGGATTCACTGAATTCCACAAGACATTTAAAGAACTATTGCCACTACTCTTTAAACTTTTCAATAAAATTGAAAGGGAAGCAATACTTCCAAATTCATTCCTGGAAGCAGTGTTACTTTGATTCCCAAACCACAGAAAGACTGAAGCAAAAAAAAGAACTACAGGCCAATCTCCCTAATGAACATAGATTCAAAAATCCTCAGTAAGATACTGGCAAACAGAATACAGATGGTCATCAAGAAGATCATACACACTTACCAAGTTGGATTTATCCCAGAGATGCAACGATGGTTGAACATACGTAAATCAATAAATGTAATACACTATATTAACAGAGTCAAGGACAGAAACCATATGATCATCTCAATAGATGCAGAAAAAGCATTTGACAAAATTCAACATCCATTCAGGATAAAAATTCCTACAGAAAATTGGAATAGATGGTCTTTATCTCAACTTGATAAAGGCTATCTATGAAAAACTAACAGCCAACATCACACTAAATGGTCAAAAATTGAAAACCTTCATGCTAAAATCAGGAACTAGTCAAGGATGTCCACTATCACCACTCCTGTTCAATATAGTTTCAGAAACATTAGCCACAGCAATAAGACAAGTGAAAGAAATAAGTGCAATAAAGATAGGAAAGGAAGAAGTTAAACTGCCATTATTTGCTGATGATATGATACTCCACATAGAAGACCCAAAAACCTCCAAGAAAAGACTTCTAGACATAAGTGAAAGATTCAGTAGAGTAGCTGAATACAAGGTCAACACTCAGAAATCAATAGCCTTCTTGTACATAAATATCAGACCTACTGAGAGAAATTTGGGAAACAATCTCTTTCATAATAGCATCAAAAAAATGAAATATCTAGGAATCATTCTAAGGAAGGAAGCCAAAGAGCTCTACATTGAGAACGACAACACTCTGAAAAAAGAGACTGAAGGGGACATAAGAAAATGGAAAGACATCCCTTGTTCCTGGGTAGGAATAACCAATATAGTGAAAATGGCCATCCTTCCAAAAACCGCTACACAGATTCAATGCGATGCCGATTGAAATCCCAACAGTATATTTCACAGAACTAGAGAAAACAATCCAAAAATTCATTTGGAACCAGAAGGGACCTAGAATAGCAAAAGCAATTCTAGGTAACAGAGACATGGCAGGGGGTGTCACAGTCCCCAAATTGAAACTATACAACAAAGCCACTGTCATAAAAACAGCATAGTACTGGCAAAGAAACAGACCCGAGGATCAGTAGAATAGATTAGAAGATGCAGAAACTATGCCAGACATGCTCAGCTACCTCATCTTTGACAATCCTTACTGGAGGAAAGATAGCTTATTTAATAAATGGTGCTGGAAAAACTGGATTTCAACTTGCAAAGATTAAAACTAGATGCCTATCTTTCACCATGCACTAAACTAAGATTGAAGGGGATTAAAGATCCAAATATTAAAATACAGAAACACTAAACTTTCTGGAAGATAACTTAGGTAGAACTCTTTTGGCATAGAAAAAAACTTTATGAACAAATCCTCAGTAGCACGGGGACTAACACAAAGAATCAACAATTGGGATCTTATCTTATTAAAAGCTTCTGCACTGCAAGAAAAACCAACAGAGCTAAGAGACAACCTACAATGTGGGAAAAAAAATTTACCAGCTGATCCTCAGACAGGTCTACTATGTAGAATATATAAAGAACTGAAAAAATTCAGACCCCCCAAATATAAAGAACTAATTCAAAAATGGGCATCTGAAATGAACAGACATTTCTCAGACAAAGAAGCAAAGAAACATATGAAATAATGTTCAACATCACTGGTCATTTGAGAGACACAGATCAAAACAACACTGAGATTCCACCTCACCCCAGAAAAGATGGCTGCTACCAAGAAATAAACCAATAACAAATGGTGGCGGGGGTGTGGGGAGAAAGGAACCCTTCTCCGTTGTTGGTGGGAGTGCAGATTGGTGCGACCACTGTGGAAATCAATATGGAGATACCTCAAACAACTAGGACTAGAAGTCTCATTTGACTCAGCTATTCCTCTGCTGGGTATCTTCCCAAAAGAATTAAAAGAATCATACCACAGTGATATATGCTCACCCATGTTTATAGCAGCACAGTTTGTAATAGCTAAAACTTGGAAACAGCCCAATTGCCCATCAACTGGAGAATGGATAAAAAAATATGTGTTTTTTTTAATAAAATGAAGTACTACTCAGCCATAAAGAATGAGAAACTAGATAAATTTATAGCTAAGTGGATGCACATTGAGGAGATACTCAAGTGAAATAAATAGTACACACGTGTAAATACCAATTAGTTTCTCTGGTGTGAACAACTAAAAGTGTAAATAAGGATCAAAATGTATAATTGATGTTGTGCAATGGGAAGAAAAGGTCTAAAGGGGTCGGGGAAGTGGGAGGAGTAGGGGAAGAGAAAGAAGGGAAAAGAAAATATATGAGAAAAGTTAAAAAATGGAAACAAAGTCTTTGTAAATAGGGAAGAGTAGAGGGAAAAATAAGAACCAAGATAAATCATGTAAAGGTACAAGATCCCAATGATGAATGTAACTGTCTTGTATACCTAAAAATACCAATAAACTTAGTGGAAAAAACCCCAAAATAAAACCAATATATGAAAGTCAGTTACATTTTTATATGCTAACAGCAAAGAATACCAAAACTAAATTAAAGAAACAATGTTACTTGCAGTAACACCAAAAAGGATAAAAAACAGAAATAAACTTAACCAAGGAAGTGAAAGACACATACAATGAAAACTACAAACATTCCTGAAATGAAGCAGACAGATATATGGAAAAACAAGTGATGTCTACACTGCTTGTCAGTGGGAAACATTTTGAAGACCAAGGCTTCTAGCAGTGATTGTCAATGCCATTTATATATTAAAATCACATGAGACATTAATAAATGTACTGCTGTATTAGCCCCAGACCAATCAAATGGGATTTGAGGAGGTAGGGTGATGTCTCCAGATATTAGCATTTAAAAATCAAAAGAATTTCCAGGTAATTCTAATATATAAACATGTTTAAGAATCATTACTTGAGATAATCTCATGGGAAGTACAAAGAAATGTGTTTTATCAAAGAGGAATTTGTGCAAATAATCAAAGGCAACCAAAATACTTACATTCACATATGGATAAGTAAATCTGCAGTACATGTGAAGAATACACTATTAATATATCAAGAGAAACAAAACATGATTATATATAACAATATGGACCTATGTCAAAAATACCTTGAGCAAAGGAATCAAGAAAATTATTTTATGTAAGGCTCATTATTATTTATATGAACTGCACAAATAGGCAACAGTCCTATACATTTTGCTATATATACTCATGTGGTAACACATATGTATATAAAATACATAGAAGGTTAATTGATACCTTTGACCAGGTGAGAAGAATAGAATTGGCATGGGTACAAAAAGGAAATGAAACAATTTTTTAAAAAATCAGATAGGCCTTTCATAGAATATTGGCAACAGTTTTCTATGACTGTAGAGGGTGAAAAACTCAATTCTATTCCTTAGTCATTTTGTTGATAGGACAAAATACCCGACATCTGTGACTTAGAGGAAGAGAGGTTTATTTTGGCTCATGTTTTAGAAGTTCCAGCCCATGCATGGTGTGGCTGGCCAGCTCCAGGCAGAAGTGGAAGGGTCTGGCAGAGGAAGCAGAGAATCAAGGGAGGCACCCAGAAACCAGGAAGGAAGAAAGCTGGAAGAAAGAGTCATGGCAGCCAGGAAGTAGAGTCAAGGGTAGAGCCGGGTCATGACTGAGTGCAGCCAGGTCATGCCCCCAATGACCCCTACCTCCTAACAGTAAGTCAGCTATAATATCCTCATAATCTAATCACTTTCCAAACACATGAGCCATTTTGGATCTAAACCATAGCAGCTATATACCAGGTTAAAACATAGGAACTATTCGTTCTTACTGATGAACTTTGAGAAATAATTTTCATGAATTTCTTAGGGTAGAAGTCAGAATTGTTGAGGAGGGAATATGAAATGAGATTTACTTTTTTTCATAGCTATGACTAGGAAGTAAGTTGCATTAGAAATTAAAGAGAAGGTTAGCAAAAAAGAGTATAGAGAGGTTTTTCTGTGAGATTCTTGAACCAATTAATTGAGGAAAGGAGATAAGTTTATTCTTAAAAAGAGACTTATGAACATGAAGAAAAAGAGCAAAACTCATGCAATCACTTAGGATATATACTGGAAATATATGTGTATATGTGTGTATGTATGTATAGATGTGTATTATGTGTATATACATGTGTGTAAATGCATATATACATATGTCTTCTCTATGTTTATTTTACCACAAAGAACTAGGTGTCCAAGGAGCTTATTAAATTTAGATTCCTGACTCTTATCCTTGAAGATTCAGATTCAGCTGAGTGAGTCTTG
>NW_004624784.1:4305496-4319303 GCF_000247695.1 Heterocephalus glaber
ATTTTTTGTACTGGGGATTGAACTCAGGACCTTGTGCTTGCAAGGCAGGCAGGGTGCCACTGAGCTAAATCTCTGGTGGGAATCTGTATTTTTAACAAGGTCTTCAGGTGAATTTTCTGCCTAGAGACTTGGGAACTATTCATTTAGGACATAAGTGAGGAGAATAGTAGAATAAAGAATACTTCTTTTGAGACAAGTAAAGAGATTTAAGGATGGGATACAGATACATTACTGACTAAGCAAAGTTGACTTTTGAACATTTAGTCTGCTGAGATTAATGGCCAAAATGTGTGCTTCATGTAGATATATGACTTCAGAACTGGAAAAAACTTTTTTGAAGGTAACAGTGATTGACATTGTTCTAAAGTGTCCTGTCCTCTCTCTCTCTCTGAGGAATAAGGAAGTTATTAAACTAAAAGAGTAAGGCAGCTACACTTTTGGATCTAAGTAGCCTATAGTGCTATGGAGGCAGGATAAGCCAGGGTCTGTCAGGGAAGAAGGTGCAGCCACTCAGGATGAAACTGTGACACAGAGCAACAATCACCAGAGAGCAACTATAGCAAAAAATAAAGACTGTACAAGATTTCTACTTTTCTAGTGGATGGCTGTGTGTGTGTGTGTGTGTGTGTGTGTCTGTGTGTGTGTCTGTGTGTAGGGATATCATGGAGATGAGGTGTAAAGAGGCTTCAGAAGGGGACCTATATAAAAATGACCACCCTGTGATGAGCCCACCATTTTATGTCACTTTCTTTGCGGCATCTCTGCTTGAATTCCAATTTTATCCACCCACACAATACCATCTGGCTGGCACACTTGAGGTCATTCTTTAAGAATCATCTCAAGAATCATATCCAAGATCATCATCTGTGAGACTCCCTGACTCCCAGATATGGGTGCTTCCTTCTATGTGTCCAACTGAGTTTATGCTGCCATTACAGTAGACACTACATTGCATTTATGCCTAGTAGCTGAAAAAGCACATTGCATATTCTAAATAAATAACTATGAATTAATAAAGTAATAACCTTAGTGATAATAGAAACTAGAATGTTCTGTGAGAAAGCCAGATCCTTGTCTGTCCATACTTGTAGCAGGTATGGTCTGTAGAAAGAAGCATTGCAGGAGCAGGCACAATTACTGCACGGATAATCTAGAATGGTCTACATCAATTTGCTGCCGATGAACCAGGAAGTCTAGGAGCAGAAAGATCAACAGATAGATTTTACCTTGGATGCCAGGACACTGTAGCACATGCCTTTAATCTCATCACTCTAGGAGGCTAAGTCTGAGCCCAGCCCAGGCAATTTTGTGACTTAGTGAGACCCTGGCTAAAAATTAAAAAAAGAGTGATAATGCAGTACATGCAAAGGCTCTGGGTTCAATCCCCAGTACTGAAAGGAAAAAAAAAAAAAAGAAACTGTGTCATTTGTAGGAAAATGGATGCACCTTGAAACCATAATGTTAAATGAAATAAATTAGACACATAAGCTTAAATATTGTTAAATATTGCATGATTTCTCTTATATGAGAAATTATAAATAGAGAGCAAAATAAAAGACAGATAACAGGAAGTAGGGAGATAAGTGTTTTTCAAATGGAAAGGGGATCAACAGATGGAGGAAAGAGGAAGTGAGGGGAGTAAAAGGGGATGAAAAAAGGCATTAAAATGTGCTGTGTATGTGTACCAACTCCACACAAGGAATGAAAACATTATGTGTGACACACATGTACTAATAAAAAATAGAAATATTTCTACAGTGTCATGGAATAAGCCTTCTCTTTGCCCTGAGTGAATAACCAAAGGAAACTGAATTTCAAGATAATTATGCATCCAGTTTTCTAGGCACTACTAAAACACAAAATTATGTGAGTGAAAAAGTGAAAATGGGAAGTAGGAGATTTCTGTTAAGTCGAACACCATCTTTTAGGAATCTCCCATCATGTCATGTAGCCTATTTCTCCTGAAGTAGCATATTTCAGGATATATGTGTATAACTCTATATTTTACAATTAGCTTAGATGAAATATTAGTGTGCATATTTCATAAGTAAAATTACATCCTATATGTGTGAGTAATCCAAGAATATCTTGGTCATTGATTTTCACATAAGAGTTGTGAAATCAGAGAATGGTAGAGAGCATGCAACACAAAATTCTCATTTTTCCAAATTTTAAGTATGCTCCCAGAAACATCATGCAACTTGACTTATACTTCATATTCATTTCAACAGTGAAAGATTCCTTGAATCATTCACCGATTCAACAAATACTTCAGTGAGTTAATGTGCAAAAGCATAAAGCTGTTGAATATAAAGATGAATAAAACACAATCTTGGACATCAAAAATTTTTCATTCTTTTAGAGAGCAGACACATAAACAGCAGTATACTGTCGGTGGAGTGTATACTATCATTTCAGTCTTCAGGGACATTTTGACAATATTTAAAATTTTTTTAAAAATTCTGGTCCTTCAATTTTATTCTCAAGAATTAATCCAGTGGGGAAAAATTTTTATGGGAGCAAAGATTTAGTTAAAATGTGTTCCATTTTATTTTAAAATAAGAATGTTCCTTTATTTTAGGATAAAGTATGATACCTAGAATCCTTTGAAATCATTAATCTTGCATATGGAAGAAGGTTAACATGGTAAGATGATCCTGACATATTGCTGAGAAGGTGAACCAATAGGTACCCCTGGAGTTTAGGGATTATGAACCTATTTTTAATGTATATGTATACCCTAGACAAGAAACCTCTCAAACTATTAACAGTAGTCATCTCAGAATGGTACACGCAGATACTGCTCTTTTTCTTTTTTCTCTTGGCTATGTTTTCTCAGTGTTTTACAATGAATACACATTTGCTTTAAAATTTAAAAAGTTTTTTTAAAATAAGCTCTGTCTGATATCAAGGCACCACTTGAGTCCTAAATAGCTGGGTCTATCCATAATGAGCTAGAGAACTTTTCCACTAAATTGCCCAAATCGAACATTATATTTTTAAATTCATGTATTTTTAACTTCATGGAGGAAGACCTAAAACAATTTTTTTCTAAATCTTAGTGAAAAAGGGAAAGAAGGAACAAATTTACATGTCAGAGCCAAAGGTGCTTTAAAAACAAATTTCCAAAGTGTGTGAGGGTAAAGCTCTGTTTATTCTCCTGTGTCGGGCAAAATTATTGATGCTCATCCTCATCTTAGCTCATAAGAGCCTCTCAAATCACCCCATATCTCATTGTGTTCAGTACTGGTTGTATGTTTTGATGAGTTCAATTTTTTGCAAATAGGTAATTTAGGCATACATGCTAGCTCTTCGTTAGCCAGAACAGCAAGTTACCCAAAATAGCCAAGGTAAACAGGTGTTTAGAGGCTGTTAGGTCCCACTAATCTCTGTCCTCCACAAAATACTTTCAATCTATTAGGGAGACCTCAATGTGACATCAAAAGGACAGGCTGAGACAAATTCAATGGGAACACTACAGCAAGGTCAGAATGAAAACAATATTTACCTCACAAAGACCTCCAGGCACTCAGACAGATTAAATTAGAACAGAAATGAGTACTTGCTCTCCTCTATTTATTTAGTTGGCAGAAGGAACCTTGTTTTATATAGATCACACAGCCATCATTGAAGATGTGCTCTATTTTTAAAGTGTCACACCCTATTGAAGAGAGAATCTGGCTTCTTAAAGGGGATGGTATAGTCTAGGGAGGCACAGGAAAGGAGGGAGGAGAGAACGAACATTTATTGAACATTTCCTGAGATCTCCTTTAACCCTCCTCCTTGAATCCTCAATGATCCCAGCACTCAGACTTCCCAGAGAGTTACTATATTCCTCAGTTTACTGGTGAACAAATTGAGTTTGGCCTTCAAAGTTTAAAAACATACATCCACAGTTGCACAGTTGGTAAGTTGCAGAAACAGATTTGAGATCCAGGTCTGTTAGGCCCCAAAGCCTGTGCCCTTTCTGAAGCACCCTGCTGTTTCTGAAGTTGTACAGAGCACAAGCCATAGTATCATGGTAAATCAAAAAGAAGGAAGAGAGAATGAGGGATAATGAGTGTTGTCATGGCATTTAGATGCTGAAACCCTTTCACAAAGCTGTCTCACACTTTCTTACCTTGATATCGGCAGAGCATGAGAGATGCTGTCCTCTAAGGAGGTGAATCCAATCAGATTCATGTGCAACCTCTTCAGGCAGCTACTCTGTAGGACTGAGTCTCAGCCATGTCAGAAAGCAAGTAGTAATTATCTTTGGTGTTGGTGGCCTGCCTCTTTCAGATGGGGCAGAGCACATAGGCCTGGCGTGGAAGCCAGTGCCCGGAAGATTTACCCTAAGCCAGTCATGATTTATGTCTTCACTATGCTTCCTGCCCTGAATTTTCCCATCTTTGTCCTCTAAGTTTCTGATTTTGAGTCTCCCTCAGGTCTGGCATTAGTGATTTATAATCTATAATCCTACCATTAGAAATTTAATTGGTGGTGGGGATGGTGTTTGTAGGATGGGCTTGTGTTTTTTTTACTTTGTTTTAGAGAATCAGGACCAAGCTCTAATATACAGAGTCTTCTCTTCTGAGATATTTCTCTTGATGCCCATTTGGACTCTGGCCCTTTCCAAGCTATTTTTCAACCCCTCTGGATCATCCTGGACATTAAAGATTCTGCACCAAGAGAAATAGTGGAACATAGCCCTCCAAATTTAAAGATCTCACCAAAACTTAGCTATCCATGTCCCATTCCCTTAGGCTGTGCAAAGTTACTGGGTAGATTTAAAATCATAAGGTTGTAACTTTGACCTTAGGCGTTAATAGGGTTCAATCTCAAACCTCTTTCAGTTCAGTCACTTTCCTACTCGACAATAATTATTTGAAATTTTGATGTTATATTGAATCAAAATTAGCCTCTTAGCCACCTCTCACTAGTCTCAAGTCTGCCATAGAGGTTATGTAGCCTACCAAATGGCAATATTTTAGAATGTTTAAAACAGTTGATGACCTTTAATGAGATTAAGAAGGTCCCTTGGATGTGACATAAGAGACGTGACATGAGAGCAAGCTTTGGACAGCTTCTTGCAGGACTCACCTTTGAATGCCCATCCATCATATTTCCTCTGTAATGTGGTGTTTGGGGTTTTGATTCTTCACATGAAATAAGCCAAGAATAGGCAGTCCACAGTTCCAAGCTGCAAATCCTCTGGGGATGTCTTCTGTTGCTAAACCTTTAGAGAGGATTTGCTATGTATAAAGAAAATCTCAGGCTTCAGCATGGTCCCACTTGGCATCTCAAGTAGAGCTGATGCTCTAGCTAGAAGAAAGAGATGGAAGTAAATTATTTTATAAGATTCATTTTTGACACTTGATTTGCAAATACAGATGTAAATTATATAAGGGTTGGTAGAACACCTAACACATTTTATTGGAGCAGAAACAAATAATAGGAACTTTGTGCATTAAGTAAAACTGAGTACAGCTTGGTGCTACATCCTTGACAATTCAGCTGACAAAACTCCTTCAAAGAGCAAGTGAATCACTTAGCTTTTGGCGATTGAATGGCCTAGGCCATATCAGCTCTGCCTTTGTTTTTCTACTTCTGAACTCTCTGGTTGTTGGGGCTTGAGTGACCCAGTCAACTGAGGGTATAGAAACTGCTGGGGCCATGACTCAGCCAGTCATGTCCACAAGGCCTATAGCCTCCTATTCAATATCATTCAGAAAGGCCCTTGCATTAATGGAAAAAGTAGGCTTTGCAAACAGGCAGATTTGGGTTTGAATCCTGGTTTCATCATTTAGTAGTTGTGTACTCTTGGAAAAAATTATTTAATGTCTCATTTTCTTCAACTGTAAATTGGAGATAATTCTCTGTCCTACAAGACTGTGTCAAGGATTAAGTAGAATTGTGTTTATGAATGCTGTATACTCTGGTAGTTGTTGAATGAACATTTGTTCCCTCTCCCTTTTCTATTGATATCTTCCTTTCTTTTGTTTTTTTGTAAATTGTTCTCCTTTTCTTCCCCTTTTCCTCCTCCCCTCCCCCTTCTGTGTGTGTGTGTGTGTGTGTGTGTGTGTGTGTGTGTGTGTGTGTGGCAGTTGAACTAGAACCAAGGAACACTATACCACTGGTTTACACCCTCAGCTTTTTATTCTAAGCCAGGGTCTCTCCAAGTTGCCCAGATGGGATTTAAACTTTTGATCCTCCTGCCTCAACTTGGGAGTGCTGCCTCTGCCTACTGCTTCTGGTTCCTCCTTGATCACCTTGATCTTTATTATCACCTCCACAGGGAAGAAGCAAAACAATTTCATCTGCTCAATACCTTGTACATACAACTTTTGGAAGGAGACTAAAAGCTCCTAAGGCAGTTATGTGTAGTGTTTTTATTTATAATGTATCTACTATACAGTATAGAGAGGAATCAAACATGATACCTACCTTCCAGGGTCTTACTGTCCAATGAAAGGGTATATATCTAGAGGAACCATTTCAGGAATGTGGTAACCATTAAAATAGAGGTATGCACAATAGGCCCCACAGTTGCCCCACCCTCTTTTTCTCCCTCTCTCTTATGCCCCTCCTCTTTCCTTCCTTCTCTCTCCTTTCTTCTTTTTCTCTCATTACTGAAGCTAAAGAGGACCCTTGTCCTGTCACTGTTGAAATGACAACTTACTGTGGATCTGGAAGGATATTAGGCCTTTTAACTCTTCCTTGAGATTTGTTTCTAGTGAATTAATTCCTAGATGGTGGTGAACTTAATGGCCACTTTCTATTGTTAACAAAGAATGACAGACAAGATAATTTTGAATTGTGTTAATGTTATGAGAAACAAATGAGCTCCTGTTGACATAGTACCCAATTTAAATAATTAATTACAGTATATTAAGGTTCAGTGCCCTTTATGGAAAACTGAAATTTAAGAGAAAGATGTGTCTGTGAAATATGATAATGAGATAGGAATTTAGGGGTGAAGCAAAACTAGTCAAAAACTGAGTGAAATCTGTTAAAATTGTGGAGACTCAGAGCATATGCAGAATGCAGAACCCAGGATGACTCTGTAGTTCTTGAGTACTATATGTGGAACCCATTAGAAAAGTACTATTTTCAATTCTTCATTTACATTTGGCACAAAACTAAGCAAGCCATGGCTAGTACAATTTAAATCTGGCTTCAGACCAAGTGAAGTGTTGAAGGACCAACTACCCTAGTGCCTTAATTACATGAAAAAATCAATCAAAAATTCCAGATACAAAAGAATCCTTTTCCTTACTCTCCTGGCTGCTGTGAGTCTCTTCACTGGCCCACTCTCACACTGCAGAGCATACTTCTTTTCTACTTTCAATAAATGTGTATCCCTTCCCCCTTTTCTGTATGTCTTGTCCAATTCTTTGCTCAGGACACCAGGAACCTGGAAAGAATTTCCCTAGGACTCATTACCCATTAACAATACCGTAATAATCTCAAGAGTTTGCTTTCTCTCTCTCTTTCTCTCTCTTTCTCTCTCTTTCACTAATACAAGGAAAAGTCAGCTTCTTTGGATTATCTAATCAAATTCTTAAGGATAAAAATATTATAATTGAAAGATCTTTATATGTTAACACAGTTATGCCAGAATGTATCCTGTGAAGTCAAAATAAAGTAATTTAAACTATGTTAGTTGTACATGTCCTTTTTTGATTTGGGGGTTATTTTAGCTATTAGTAATCACTGTAAACTTACTTGGAAGAAAATATATCCATGTTTCCAATCATCCAGATCAACCAGCATTAGAGACAAAATAACCTGTTTCCTTTTCTTAGTTTCCCATGAATCTGAGTTTACAGGGGGCTCTCTCTTCCACATGGCATTCTTCTGACTACTTATTACTGGAGAAAGGCAAAGGCTGATTTTTTGTTGAGTAGCCCTGATATCATACCTTGATAATTTGAAATAACTAGTACTGCACTGTTCCCTTTCATATTCTTCTGTCCGTGGTATGAAATTATTAGGCATAGAGAGGGAGGCTTGGAGAAAGGATGAAGGCCAAGATGAAAATTCTGCTACGCATTTAAAAATGCAAGAATTTCCATTTGAAGGGTACCTACTATGTGCTAGGAAATTTCCATGTTTTAAGATCCTCACATTACATTATAAAGTAGAAATTGTTATTCCTGTATTGTAGAAACTGAAGCTCACAAAGATTACATGATCTATTTAAGTTTTCAGAAGTGTCAGTGACTGAGCTACGTCTATACCTAAATTTTTCTGCCTTCAAACCTACCACATTGGTCTATAACTAAGGATTCATTGGCCCATCCCAATTTAAGGCCATCATGTTTTGCTCTGCTTGGTCAGCACTAGGGTATACTGTCTCCAATTAGCCATTTTGGTCTTTTGTGTCTTGTGGTTAAAAGAAAAATCACACATTTATTTTCCATCTCTGTTTCCTGGGAGCATTTAAAACTTGAGATCTCTATCCTTGGTGTAATGGGATGATCATAGGCTTTGGAGCCAGACAGTCAAGCATTTCGGTCTGGATCCAAACAATTACTAGCAGTATATGCTTTGGATGAATCTCTAAGCCTGTTTCCTCCACATTGGGAATAACTAAACCTAGACTGTAGAACTGTTGTAAAGATTAAAAGGAAATACATGTAAAGAACTTGGTATTCTGTAAATGTGGTGTACTCTATGACCTCTCCCATCCTTCTCATCATCTTTTTTGAGATCACTTCTTTGAAAAATTTCTACATGTTCTCTAAGTTCTGAAGACTCTGCCCCTAGAGAAGTGTTGATTGAGGATTCACTCCCAGTTGCTACAGCAAGAGGATATTAACTAGAATTCTTCCTGCCTCCATTTCTACTGAGGCGTGGAACTGAAAAATCCCAAATCCCAAAGAGAGACTGAGACTAAAATATTGATGTGTGATAACTTATAATAGAAATTTTTAAGAAGTACCTTCTTGATCTTTGGTTTCATAACCATATCAAAGATATAAAACCATCTCAAAGATGAAAGACAAAATTATAATGGAGAGAGGTGGGAAGATTGGTGAAAAGAATTCCTAGGATTTGGATGTGGATTAGGAAGGATTGCTGGAGTTGATTCTGACTTGCTGCTGGGATCTCCTTAAAGCTTGGAAAATGACAGCCTGCAGGAAATTAGATGCATTTGGTGTGTAAATACCCTGTTCCTTTATCTCTTAGGTGGGAAATTTCTGAGGTGGGTGTTTAATGAAAACTTTTCCAGAGTTTTCTTTCAGGATTAAGTAGCAAGAAGCTGAAAGAAATATTAGATTTCTAGGTGATACTCAGTGACAACTGAATAAAGGGGCAAATGTAAACAGATGTAAGGAGGAAGTTCCCCACTCTGAGACAACCTGACATCTGTTAAGCCTCAAGAATCTATATCTTAGAACAGACTGAGTCTTGGTACAATTTTCTTTCTATTTTTAGTATATGTTTATGATGCATAATAATTATATTCATCTTGGGGAATTGGTACATAGACATATCACATCTTGATAATTTTTATTCTTCCTTCCTCTTGCTCTCCCTTTCCAATCCTCTCTTCTTTGTTTACTTCAGAGATTTAAGGATCTTGTCTAGTAATCTAGAGATATGTGGTAGGGAAAAAGGGGGAAATATAAGCTAGAAAAATGAAGAAACCAAATAGTACTCCTTTTGATACTCTAGACTTTCTGCTAAAAATAAGCCCAAGTGGCGAGGAAGCAGAACAATTTGTGAAATTTTATGTGTTGTAAGCTAGATATTTTCATTATTCAATTGATGTTACATTTGTGATTTAAAAGTATATAGGACCATGTTTTAACTAAAAATTACCCAAGAAATCATCATACCTCTCAATTTTTCATCTGGAAACTGAGAATATTTCTATGAACACAATGTCACTCGATTATGTCAAATGTGCCTATTCAGAGTGCTAATTCTTTTACTTTATTGTTACTTTGTTTTCCTTAGAATCATTCTGGCTTTATTTACTGTGCATCCTGTTACCATAATAAAAAGCATAGTTGATAAACAGTTGATGTAGACAAACAGTAACAAGTTGAGCTGGAAGAAATCTAAGCTGTCCCCTATGTTTCTTTTCTAGTCAGGCATACTTTGTGATTGATAACTCCAAGGCTACTTTAAAATCATATCATATTTTCATTTCTTTTCTTTTTCAAGCATGATACAATATACAGACTATGTATATGAGTCAGCTTTTCATCACTGTGACAAAATAGCTGAGAAAGTCAGCTTAAAGGAGCAAATAATTGATTTGGCTTACTCTTTCAGAGGTTTTAGTCTATGGCTGGCTGGTTTCATTGCTGTTGGCCTACGGTAAAGCAGAACATCATGGTAGAAGACTACGATAGAAGAAAGCTTCTCTATAGTAACTAGGAAGTAGAGAAAAACAGGAAAAGAGCCAGAAAGAAAGAGGCCAGGGATAAGATACAACCCTAAGGTCACACACTGATGACCCGCTGCCTTCAAATAGGTACCATCTCCTAAGTTTTTATTACCTCCAGATAATGCCATCAAATTGTAATCTCCCCAATAGATTAATATGGTGATGAAATTAGATCCCTGAAGATGCAATTATCTTTCAAAAATGCTACCTCTGAAACATAAGACTTTTGGAGGATATTTTAGATCTAAACCATAGAATGAAAACAATTTAAGAGATAAAAGGCTGAAACCAGAGAGCCATTTGGCTTGTCCTTGGGTCTTAAAATGACATAGTAATATTTCTCATTAAAAAAAAGAAGAGGAACTGAAATGGCCATCCAACGTGGAATAAGTTACTTACTGTCACTGATTTCTCAGAATCTTGGACAGCACTGTGCAGTGTATACCAACTGAGATATCTGTGATCTGAGCCAGATGTTTCTTGCTGTACTCTTTTGTGTTATAGAAACCAAAGTCCAAAGCTATACTCAACTCAACATCACTTCCCCTTTCTTTGTAGGATCTTCCATTATCACAGAGGAAAACCAATTTGTGTTGTCATTGTTTGTTCTCCCCCAAATCTCCTGATTGATGCCTGGACCTAACATTTTTTGCTTTTTTTTTTCCAGATTGATTTCTTTCTTTTTTTTTTCTTATTTACTTTTTTGTTGTTGTTATTCTTTTATTGGTACATTTTAGGTATACAATTTGTTTACATTTATCATTGGGTGCTTTTACCTGTACATGATATATATTGGTTCTTATTTTTTCCTCATTATCTGTGCGCCCTTCACCCCCTCCGCCCTTCCCTATTTACATAGATTTCATTTCCATTTTTTTTCCTTTCTGATAGTTTTTCCTTTCCCTCTTTTCCTTTCCCCTTCCCCTCCCTTCACTCCTTCGTCTTCGGACCTTTTTTCCTATTTCAAATTATCAATTATTCATTTTAATCATTTTAACTTGTTTACACTATCAGTTTCTCACACTAGAGAAACTATTCGGTATTTACATATGTGTGTCCTATTTTTTTCACTTAAGAGTTTAGCCTCGATATGCATCCATTTAGCTATAAATGACTCTAGTTTTTTGTTCTTTATGGCTGAGTAGTACTCCATTTTATAAAAAAAACCCACATTTTCTTTATCCAGTTTCCAGTTGATGGGCACTTGGGCTGCTTCCAAGCTTTAGCTATTACAAACTGTGCCACTATGAACATGGATGCACATATATCACTGTGGTATGATTCTTTTAATTCTTTTGGGAAGATACCCAGCAGTGGAATAGCTGAGTCAAATGGGACTGCTAGTCCTAGTTCTTTGAGCTATCTCCATACTGACTTCCACAGTGGTTGCACCAGTCTGCACTCCCACCAACAATGGAGAAGGGTTCCTTTCTCCCCACACCCCTGCCAGCATTTGTTATTGGTTCATTTCTTGATAGCAGCCATTCTTTCTGGGGTGAGGTGGAATCTCAGTGTTGTTTTCATCTGCAACTCTCGAATGATGAGTGATGTTGAACATTTTTTCATATATTTGTTTGCTGCTTTTCCTTCTTTGTCTGCGAAATGTCTGTTCATTTCAGATGCCCATTTTTGAATTGAGTCTTTGAATTTGGGGGGTCTGATTTTTTTCAACTCTTTATATATTCTAGATAGTAGTCCTTTGTCTGAGGTACAGCTGCTAAAAATTTTTTCCCATATTGTAGGTTGTCTGTTAGCTCGGTTGGTGGTTTCTTTTGCAGTGCAGAAGCTTTTTAATAAAATGAGATCCCAGTTGCTGATTCCTTCTGCTAGTTCCTGTGCTGCTGAGGTTTTTTTTCATGAAGTCTTTTCCTATGCCAATGTCTTCAAGAGTTCTACCTAACTTATCTTCCAGCAACTTTAGTGTTTCTTAATATTTATATCTTTAATCCACTTCAATCTTAGTTTAATGCATGGTGATAGGTATAGGTCTAGTTTTAATCTTTGGCAGGTTGAAATCCAGTTTTCCCAACACCATTTATTAAATAGGCTATCTTTCCTCCAATGAGGGTGGTTGGCTCCTTTATCAAAGATGAGGTGGCTGAGTATGTCTGGAGTTGTTTCTGCATCTTCTAATCTATTCCACTGATCCTCAGGTCTATTCCTTTGCCAGTACCACTCTGATTTTATCACAGTAGTTTGTAGTATAGTTTCAAGTTAAGGATTGTGATAACCTCAGCCATGTCTCTGTTGCTTAGAATTGCTTTAGCTATTCTAGGTCTCTTATGGTTCCAAATGAATTTTTGGATTGTTTTCTCTAGTTCTGTGAAGTATATTGTTGGAATTTCAATTGGTATTGCATTGAATCTATATAGTAGTTTTGGAAGATGGCCATTTTCACTATATTGGTTCTTCCTACCCAGGAGCAAGGGATGTCTTTTCATTTTCTTGTGTCCTCTTTGATCTCTTTTTTCTGAATGGTGTAGTTTTCAGTGTAGAGGTCTTTTGCTTCCTTTGTTAGATAGATTCCTAGATATTTCATTTTTTGGATGCTATTGTAAAAGGAATTATTTCCCTAGTTTCTCTCTCTGAGTCTGTTAATTGTGTACAAGAAGGCTATTGTTTTTTGAGTGTTAACCTTGTATCCAGCTACTCTACTGAATCTGTCAATTAAGTCTAGAAGTCTTCTGGCAGAGTTTTTTGGGTCTTCTATGTAAAGTATCATGTCATCAGCAAATAATGACAGTTTAACTTCTTCTTTTCCTATCTTTATTCCTTTTATTTTTTCTTTCTCTTTTCTAATTGCTGTGGCTAATGTTTCCAGAACTATATTGAACAGAAGTGGTGACAGTGGGCATCCTTGGCTTGTTCCTGATTTTAGCATGAGAGTTTTCAGTTTTTGACCATTTAGTATGATGTTGGCAGTTGGTTTTTCATAGATTGCCTTAATCAGGTTAAGATGAAGAACTTCTATTCCAATTTTCTGTGAGGTTTTTATCATGAATGGGTGCTGGATTTTGTCGAATGTTTTTTCTGCATCTATTGAGATGATCATATGGTTTTTGTCCTTGACTCTGTTAATACGGTGTATTACATTTATTGATTTATGAGTGTTGAACCATGCTTGCATCCCTGGGATAAATCTGACTTGGTCAGGGTGTATGATCTTCTTAATGACCCTCTGTATTCTGTTTGCCAGTATCTTGTTGAGCATTTTTGCATCTATGTTCATTAGGGAGATTGGCCTGTAGTTTTCTTTTTGGGTTGGGTCTTTCCCTGGTTTTGGAATCAAAGTCACACTTGCTTCCAGGAATGAATTTGGAAGTATTGTTTCCCTTTCAATTTCCTTGATGAGTTTAAAGAGTAATGGTGTTAGTTCTTCTTTAAATGTCTTGTAAAATTCAGCAGTGAAGCCATCTGGACCTG
>NW_004624784.1:4319698-4348802 GCF_000247695.1 Heterocephalus glaber
TTTTATTTATTCTTTCAAAAAACCAACTCTTTGATTCATTGATTTTTTTTTTGTATTGTTCTCTTAGTCTCCATTGCATTGATTTCTGCCCTGATCTTTATAATTTCCTCTCTTGTATGAGCTTTGGATTCATTATGCGCTTCTTTTTCTAGGAACTTGAGGTTCTTCATTAGGTTATTTATCTGAGTTTTCCCTGTTTTCCTAATATGGGCATTCACTGCTGTGAATTTCCCACATAGAACTGCTTTCATCATGTCTCATAGATTCCTGTATGTTGTACTGGCATTTTCATTTACTTGTAGAAACTATTTAATTTCTTCTTTAATTACTTCTGTGACCAATTTGTTGTTCAGGAGGGTGTTATTCAGTTTCCAGCAGATTGATTTCTTAGATAATGCCTGGTGTTCTCATTCTACATCAGTCTCTTTTGGTCAAATTCAACAACTTGTAGAATACAGTAAATGAAATTGTTATAAGATATGGATAGGACCCAAGATCCCCATCTCTTTTGTTGGACCACTCTTTTCTGACAATACAGAGATGAATATTATGCCTAGATCAGGGGTTCTTAGCCTGAGATGATTCTGCAACCACTTCCCATGATTTGGCAATATCTAGAGATACACGGGCTGTCACAAGTAGGGAGGATGCTACTGGAATCTAGTGGGTAAAACCCAGGGGTGTTGCTAAACATCTATATCAATTTCCTGTTGTTGTATAACAAGTTACCAGCTTAACAAATACTTTAGAAGCTTAATGGACAAAACCTCACGGTTGTGTAGGTCAGAAGTCTGGAAGGATGGAGGAAGTGGAGGTTCAACCAGGTTCTCTGCTTAGAGGCTCAAATGCAGGTGTTAGCCAGGCTTAGGTCTTATCTGGAGACTCTGGTGAAGAATCTGCTTCCAAATCATTCAGGTTATTGGCAGAATTCAGTTCCTTGAAGTTGTTAAGGTTGAAATCCCCAATCCTTGATGGTTTTTATCCACAGGCTGTTACCCTCTCCTAAAGATGCCTGCATTGGTTTGTTCATGGCTCCCTCCATTTTCTGAGTCAACAAATACATGTTAAATGGCCCACATGCTTTGACTCTTAATTCTTCTGTTGCTGCCAAGAGAAGAATGTCTTCTTTTCAAGGGCTTATCTAATTAGATCAATCCTATCTGAATAATATATGTATCTTATAGTCAACTATTCAGTACTTTAGTTATAGCTATAAAAATTTCTTCACAGAAGTATCTATATTACTTGGTTTTTAACTGATTAACCATCAGACTTAACCTTGGGGGACCATCTTTAGAAATCTGCTTACTAAAACAGTCTGCAGTGCACAAGACAGCCTCTTAAAATAAAAAAGTATCTGGCCACAGTGCCAATAGTTGTTGGTTTAGGCACATCTCCTTTTGCAGGGTAGAAATATTTTCAGTTTATCTTTCTTGTAAAAAGCAGATTCACAGCCTACAGCACTTGAGAGAACCATATGTTATGGAGTTTCTGGTCATGATCCAGAATTCTCATTATCCAAGAACTGTTGGTCACATAGATCTTATCAATTATTTGACATCTGCTGGTGCATCTATCTTTACCAATCTCTCTCTGAATGTTTTTCTCTGATAATATATAGTTTATATTCTTGTGTTCTTTGACATAACCAATATTTTATTAAAAATAGTAGGGAAAGAAGAGGTTCTTTGCATTTGGCCAGATCTGAATGTGATTATATATAACCAGATAATTCCTGATTATCTAGAAGTCTTTTCCTTGATTACTTGTATACCAAGCACTTAGCACAATTTGTGGCACATAGTAAGCACACAGTGAATATTTATTCTGTCAAAGTGATATAGCATGAGGAATCTTTCTTTTTTGCACAAATATCCAGATTTAATTGGGTCACAGGCTTGATTAGAGATTGCTTTTATTTTAAGGTATAAAGAGACAAAATATGTTTGGTAACTAGACCTTAATATGAAAGACATGTAAAAGTTTATGGAGTTTCTCTGTTTCATGAAATTAAAGAAGCTACCTGGTTCAAAGTTCCATATATAAGACAAACAAAAAGTTTGTCTTAGTTCCACCTCAGTAAGATATATACATATAATTTCATTTATACTAAAAGTTTGTCTTAGTTCATTGAAAAGAAAGTTTATGTTATTATCTATTTGTTTCTTTCTAAGAATCTTATCTTTTTGGTTTATATCTTGTACTGAGTACTTTGAAGATGACAATGCACAGTGTAATAACTATTGTTATTGTCTTATTACTTGGTTATGAAAATGTTTTATTTTTTCATAAGATAAAAATAAAAAAAGTTTTATGGCATTTTTGATGGATGTAGTTTGTGTTTGAGACTTTCCAGATGTTAAAACAGGAGCTGGAGACTATAAAATAGTAGTTTATGCAGGTATGCTCTCTAAAACAATTTTGAAAAACAAGAGACCCCTCTACAGTTGATATCCAAACCTTTTAATTCATAAATTTAGTTGCAAACAATGTGGCTTCTGATATGCTCCATATTTCAAATGGCCCTCAAATATTTTTTGTCCAAATATAATGTATTTGGAGCAATAGACATAGCTTGTTCAATTTATATGTCTTCCCTATTACCTATTAAGCAAATTCAGTTAAAATATTAAACCAAATAGACAAACCAGGCTACTTCTTTCAGGAAAAAGTCTAGATTTGTATTTTAAATAATCCAGAATACTTTCATTCCTCTGATAACTATTTCACTTTCAAATTCTAAGATAAATCAATACATACCTTGTATATTAGTGTTCTCAGTACTGGAACATAATATGAGATACCCACAATTTAAAAGAAGAGGGATTTGATTTCATTTGTTTCAAAGGATTCAGTCCATATTGTGCTGGCTCCAAGGAAGAAACATCTTGGCGGAAGGGCATGGTGGGGGAAAGCTGCTCATCTCAGGGCAGCCAGGAAGCAGAGAAAAAAGGTAGGAGCTGTGGGCATGCCTTCCCCCAGTGACATGCCTCCTCACACCATGTCCCAGTCCTAGCATCATATATAGCTCATCAATAGATCAGTCCACTGATGAGTATAGTTCTCCTGTGATCCAATCGCCTTCTAAAAGCTCCATGTCTGAATACATGAGACTTTTGACATTCTAGATATAAACCATAACAGGTACATAAGACATAGATCCTTAAAATGAGTTTGTTCCTTAAATAAAATACTGCTTTAGCAATACTTCTTAGAGATGATCTTTTTCCTTTATTGTCACTTCTTTCAGGAGTTATATATCCTCAAATTAGTTTTTATTTAATTCCCAAAGATTTTATACCTTGAGCAATGCATGATAGAGGATTGGTGAGATGTATTATTTTCTTTTGTGAGAGAGGAGGAATGAAAAGAAAGGTGGTGAAGGATAAGTTTTAACTTCAGATATATACATTTTTGGAGAAAGTACATATAAAAGTAGGGATTTAGGAAAATAATTCTCTTAAAACTATATATTTCCATTACATATTCTCACATCCCCCTGGAAATTTTTAAAATGTGTTCTCAAGGATATGATTCCCCCAGTTTTAAAATGCTGGTATAGGTGGTGACCTGATACGTGGATAGAAAGGTCTATTCCACTATGCTTCAGTTCTCTCTGGACTACTTATTGTGAGATAGACTCAACTTCTATTAATGGTGCTGTAACCATTGGAAGATGCTATGAGGTATTGCCCATATTCTATCTTTAGGGTTAATATTCCAACTCTGTGGTTGATCATTATCTGTCCTTATAAATATTTTCCTCTCCCTTCTAGTCATTTTCATATAAAGGACATGAAAGCTTACCAAAATTTTCTAAACTTTGATTCCCAAAACAATATAACGTTTCTATTGCCAGGGATAAAATATCAATCTTAATAATTTCCCTTATGAAAAGCTTCTCTTTATTGAATGTTTGCTGTTTGTTCAGTACTAAAACTACTACTACAAAGAAGATATTGTTATCATCATTACTGTTATTCCAATTTTAAAGATGAGAAAATTGAATTGGAAAGAAGTAAATAACTCGAACAAAGTCACTTCATTCAGAGTTCTGTTTAGTGGCTGGCTGGCAGGCACAATAGTTGATTTAACAGTAACATGATAATGCTGTAGGTATGCAGGGGCCAAGACTAGAGATAATAAGATTAGGAAAAATTTTAAAATAGCTACCTATCCTCTGGAAAAGTCCCTGTACATCTAAGAGGAGCCCGACATAAATCATGCTGCATTGTGATCCATAATGAGCTGTCCAAATGACTTGGTACAGTGGTTTCCAAACTAGACTCTTCTCAGTCCAAAAGAGACACTATTAACTGTTGTTGGAAGGAGATGAGGAAACCTTTCTCCACTTCAGACAAACATGTCTGGCTTTCTTTACCTATACTTTATTACTGCAACCAGGAGAAGATTGAATTATTGATAAAAAAAAATGGAAATAGAGTTGACACACACATGCAGACAAAGGCAGAGAGACAGAGCCTACTAGTCATAAAAAAGAATACTAATTTTGGAATTAATTTGCCTGGATTTGTGTCCAGTAACATAGTTAATAATATATTGTTATTGGGTGACTCAGGCATGGTTTTTAACCATTCTGAGCTTTAGTTTTCTGATATACAGCAAGTACTCAAAGATTTTTGTTGAATGAATAAGTTAACGAGTGAGTAGATGAATGATTTTATGTTTTGGCCAAAGTAACATTGTGGAATTGTAGTGAGGATCAGTGCTAATATAGAGAATTTGATACAGCCTGGCATACAGTAGGCATTTTATAATGGTAATAGCTAGCATTATTATCAGTGTTGTTGATTCAAGGCTTTTTTTATTGCTATACAGGTGCCTCTTTGACACTTCTCTCTAAGCTAGACAGAGATCCTTCATAAACCTTGAGAGCAAGTATTACATTCAGCTGAATAATTGGAACATGCCTGAGTCCAAGAAGGCTTTTCTATCACAAGAGAAGATTCTGAGAATCTCAGAAGCTTGTTCATTTTCTACTCTTAAATAGTGTGGCTTGAAAATTTTGTTTGCTAAAATAGTTGCACCCTGTTATATAGGAGAAATCTTGCCATTGTGCCAGATGTACCAAAACTATATGACAACTCAGTGGGATCAAAATCCTGCAGCTCAAGAAGTGTTCATATTGCCTTCATCGATCCTTGTGTCTGAATCATACTGCCCACTGACATCCAAGTCTATGTATTTCCCACACGTGTCTTCTGCATTAGAACAAATTATAGATCTACAGTTTATTCTTTATGGAAAGGAAAGGAGGTGTATTGCTCTTTTAACCTGAAACTTTATGTCTTTAATATACCTAAATCATTTCCAGTTAAATACCATTATCTTGTGAATAGTATTCAACTGCTATGAGATCTAAATTCTCTAGGGTAAGACATTGTCTTTCATAGCTTGTGTAAAGTGGCACAGACAATTTTAGCATTCCTGATATAACAGATGCCTCTCCTTTTTAACAAAAGAATAAGAACAGTGGTAGCCTCATGATATGTCCTAAAAGCATGGTGTGCAAGAAGACTCTCATTACATACATATTATAATACTATTACAATACATCATAAAGTTACATTTCCCTCTAGAAAATGTGTTAATGCTACTGAATCTGGAACACAGACCATTGAGAGTTAACTCTAATTATGTAAAGATTCTTTGCTTTATGAGATACCTTTCTTTTTTTCTGGTAAAGAGTCTCTTTAAACAGCTAGATCTCTTTTTGGAGTATTTAAAATTGGATTTGCTTTACAAAATGTTGATTAGACTTAACTTTTCAAGAGCAAATACTGTGTGCAAAAGTGACACATTGCCTATCAGGTGTCACTAGAGAAGTCTCAGTGTTCACAGTGAAACAAACAAAAAAACTCTTCATTCCCTAATCCACTAAAGTCAAACTGCTCAAATGTGGAAGGTGTCAGGTGCCCTCATTCCAGGGAAGAAGGCTTCACTAGCATTGGCCATCATTAATTGTCACTTCGGCAGGCAAGGACATCAGTTTGTGGTTTGAAGCAATTACAGATTATTTATATTCAGTTGTAATCAACTGTTTAGCTTAAATAGTGATACTTTTTATTGACTTGATTATAAAGATAAAGCCAATGCCTTTTTTGTTGTGGTGGTGGTGCTGGGAATGGAACAGAGAGTCTTGTACGTGCTATGCAAAATCTCTGACACTGAGCTATACCCTCAGTCCAGATGACTTGTTTTCAAATAAATGGAAACAGGATTTTGGGGATATATGGTACATTTTTCCTTTCATACATAAGACATGAGCACAGTGAGAAAAAAAGGAGTAAGGAAAGAATTTGGAGTAGAACTAGATAAGAACATAAGATCAGAAGGAGGGGCTCATAGCCCCATGTTACACTCTTTTTCTCTGGATATCAGACACTCTTCTTTATAAGTACAGCAAATAGAAGCAGATAAGTGGGCATCAGACATTCTTCCTATTTCTAATGAATTGCAGGAAAAGGCAGCAATGCGTGCTGCATTGTTTACTTTACTAGGAAGTATTGTACAAACACTTTGCTAGACTCAAAGATAGGAAGAAAAGAAGATAGAAGAAAAAAAGAAATGCACATTTAATTACACCTAAGTGCCTTCAAGGACTTTACAATGCCTTTTATGTAGTGTTCCAAGCTGGCTTTTTCAATTAAAAAAAAAATTCTCTATTTCAAAGAAGGCTACTATAATCAAAGGTACTATACCTATTTTTTCAAAGGGTCTTAAACCAATAGCTCACTAGTCTCTCACAAAATTTAGCCAGGCTGCTAAGAACCTTTCTAGAAATTCTGGCCATTTTTGCTGAAAGGCTATTCTTAATACTATAACACTACAAACAAGAAAAAAACACTAAACACTTTTTTAAAAAATTAAGGTCAATAAGAGAGTACTTTGCAGAATTACAACACTCAGAATTTTCATATTTCTGCACTCCTTTAAGAAATTTTGTGTAAATCGGTGTATGTTTTGCAAACTAGTGTATGCTGCGTGTGCCCATGTGTGTAGATTGTCAGACTAGAAGGGATATTTAATACATTGGATAAGTCTTGGGCCTGACAATGAGTGTGAGAGAGAGAAGGATCATGAATCAGGTGGAATGAAAGATAAATTGGATACATGGAGATGAAAGCAGTTAATTTAGATTGTCTGATTCATGTTTAGGTTTGTATTTCAGGTTCTGGCACACTTGTGTTGACAGATGTTTCTGACATCTCTAATGCATGCAGTTTATGTTCAGAACCAGGGGCAGTACAAACAAGATCTGGGAGTAGAGGGACCCTCATTAGTCACCAGGGAGAAAGTCTGATCTGTACCCCCAGGGGAGAAGGTTGTCTAGGGTGCAAAAATATGTTCCTGGGACCACCTGGGTAAGGGTTGAGGATAAAAAAAATCCGACAACTGGAGAACTGAAGCCTCAGCCTTTCCTAGGCAAAGGAGTGTGGAAGGTGGGTTGCTGGTAGCACGAGGTGGAGGTGAGAGTGGGAGTTGTTCCGTGTAGTGTCCCGGCTGGAGAAGGAAGAGCAGGGAACTGGGAACCTGCAAAGCAGAGATCGCTGTACCAGAATAAGCTGTTGGGGTATGAGGGTGAGTGGGGGCCTGAGGGGTGGCTTGGAGCCCTGGCGGTGGCTGCCTGACGTCACCCGCCTCTCTGGCAATAGGCTGGGAGCTGAGCTCCCTGAAGCAGCGGTGAAGGCAGCGGCGGCGGCAGCGCAGCTTGGTCTCTGGCCCCTTCACTCGGCGCCTTCTGCAGCCACCACTGCAGCCGCGCGGCGGGGGCTCCCTCCCTGAAGCCCGCTGGCGGCTCCAGGTAAGAGACGCCACGCAGCTAAAGCCTTTGAAAGGCCGGCAGGCTCGGTGGCAGGGTGAGAGTGGGGAGGAAGGGAGGACAGTTCGCGAGGAGGCCTGCGCAGGCAGACACCCCTGCCCATGGCTTGGGCCCCTGGTCCGGCTTGCTCGCCTCCTCTCAGCTCCGCAGTGCAACAGTTTGCAGCTGCCTCCTGGGAGCAGCAAGGAGGCTGTGCTGCTTGTGGCGAGTCTACCGGGCTGGCCCCCAGAAACAGCCTCGGGCCCCTCGGGCCGGGTCTGGGGAGGCCAGAGAGAGGGTTTGTTCCCCAAACTTTGCAGGCGGGGACCCTTCCCTTCCAGTTCCAGGTCCCTCAGAAAGAAGCAGGCTACTGTCAGCTGGGGGAGGAAGAGGACCGGGAAACAGAGAGAAGGGGGCGTTTGCAGGAATGCGCTTCAGATGAGAAAGGTGGTTTAGCTGCTTCGTTTTTTGGTTGGGGGAGGTGCCAGGGAGAAAGGCTGGAAAAAGGACGGGGCACGACCCTGCGCGTCAGCCGCGGGTGTGGACTGAGGCAGAGAGGATGTGGTGCCAGGAGTAACCTCCTGGGAACGGGACCTAAGTGGTCTGACGCGTCTGGGGGGGAAGAGTCTGGAGGGGGAGCACAGGAAAGAAGAACGGCATACGGAGAGCCGGATCGGAGGCTCCGAACGGGTGCTGGAGAGGGTAGGAGGATCCGGACGAAAGCTTAGGAAAGACGAGAGTCGGCACTCTGGGAAGTAGGGAACGTCATCCAGGCAGCTTCCGCGCCTGTGGCAATTAGAAAGTTGTGAAGGGCGCCGAAAAGCTGCCTTATCTGCTGAGTAATCTGCACCTCCTCTGTGCTGCCATGGACGCCTTTCCCGAGTGTTGGGAGCCGGCAGGGGCGGCTCTGGTGCTCTTCGGGAGCGGTGGGGCTGGGGTCCGCCGACTGCGCAGAAGACCGACAGCGCCCAAGTGAGGCGGCCCCAGGGCCGCGTTGCGGTGGTGGCTGATTGTCCTTGTTCTCCGCACTCCCCTTGGCAGCGACTGGGACTCTAACTAAGCCTGTTCTCTTTGCAGCTGTGTGCCTCTGCGAAGGAAAGGGTTCCTGGAGACTGATTGGAGGCGAGAGCGGAGAAGACCTCCCCAGCTGCACTGGCTCCCTGGCCCTCTTGCTTGCCAGCAGTCACCTCCTCAGTCCTCGGCTGGCGTACGCACTCCCTCCTGTGCAGGGAGTAGTTTTGGGTGCCGTGGGCTCTGTCCTCTTCTTGGCTGGTGGGAACGGTGTGTCGGAGATAGGAAGCCTGGTGGACCCGGCCCCTCCCAGCCCAGCGCCGATGAGTGCCCGGGCACCCAAGGAGCTGAGGCTGGCGCTGCCGCCGTGTCTCCTCAATCGGACCTTTGCTTCCCCCAACGACAGCGGCAGCGGTAACCCGGGTGCCCGCAGTCCGGGCGCAGGCGGTGGAGGTGGCAGCACCTGCATCACGCAGGTGGGACAGCAGCTTTTCCAGTCCTTCTCTTCCACGCTGGTGCTGATTGTCCTGGTCACTCTCATTTTCTGCCTCATCGTGCTGTCCCTCTCCACCTTCCACATCCACAAGCGCAGGATGAAGAAGAGGAAGATGCAGAGGGCTCAGGAGGAATATGAGAGGGATCATTGCAGCAGTAGCCGCGGTGGAGGGGGGCTACCCCGGGCTGGTAGTCAGGTCCCAACTCAAGGAAAAGAAACCCGGCTGGAGAGGCAGCCCAGGGACGCCGCCTTCAGCGCCCACTCCAGCGCCACTGCCACTTCTTTCCCCTCCTCTTCATCCCCCGGGCTTCCTGGCCAGGGTCCCTGTGCTCCTCTGCAGCCTCCACAGTCAGCGCCCCGTCCACACGGGGCACGTGCAATCTCCTCTTCTTTGGACACAGCTGGCGAGGGCCTTTTGCAAACGGTGGTACTGTCCTGATCGTGTAGCCCTTCTCCTCACTCCTTTCTTGTTTCCAGCATCTTTGGCGTCCTTGCTTTTCTCCCTCCTTCCCTCCTTTTCCATTTTCCTTTAGCCCTTCTTTCCTCTTTCTCCTTTCCTTATCTCCCCACCCCCTCCACTCTGTTTCTCCTCCACCAAGGCACTGTGCGGTATTTGTAAATATTGGGCGAGAAAAGTCTCGGAAGAAGAAATAGTGCTGATAATTCTTTATTAATATTTATAGTAATATACTACTAATAACACAATCCAAGCGCATGACAAATCACACACTTTCTCATTGTCAAGGAAGGATGCATCTTCTCTCTTCACCATATATACCCCTCAGTAAGGAGAAACTGCACAAACTACCAAATATATAAAAGGCATTGGAACTTGGTACAAAAGGAAGGGAGGGGGCCGAGTAATGTTGTACATAGCTGTCAAGTTAAGGTACCCACCCCCCAGCTTTCATTTTTCCTTTAGCTTCTCTCTCCTCTTTTTCCACTCTCAGCCAGGCTCAGGCATATTATATTACAAAGAAAATTCTACATTAAGCACCAAGACTACAAGGGGCCACAGAGAAAGTCCCAGAAAAATGTTCAGGACAGATACCCCTCTCCAGTCAGCCATCTTCTCATTCCTTGTTTAATAACCATTACTTATTCCAGAACTGAGCATTTTAGTTTAGTAAATGTCTCTCACTGGCCGAGCATAATAAAGAGATTTAAATCTATAAATGAGGGTTTTTTTGTTTTTTTTGTTTTTTTTTTTAAAAAGACCCTACTGCTTTCCACTCCCTGCTCAAACCACTTGTCCACCTTTGATGTGTGGCATTTTTAGGAGTCAGAGGGCCTGGGCGCTGTCCGCCAAGGTCTGGTGCTGAAATCGCCTCAGTCATGGTTACAGCACTTCCTCTGATTATGATGGTGGAGGAGGGGCTGTTTTGGAAAGTGACTATACTGGCTTTTGGGTTTTTCCCCCTTCTTTTTCTACAGTCAGGTTAGCGTGTACTATTGGTTTTCTTATTAAATGTTGCATAAGTTACCCTTTTTGTGAAAAAAAAGTTATTAGGTAATGTGCAGTACTGAAAGTACAGTATCTAACCAACCAGGATGCTTCTGTTTTATTTTTAGAATGAATGCACCTTTGTCATATACTTATTATATTGGTACCAAATACAGAAGAAAACTAGTTCTGTACTAAGTCCTCCAAACTGTATATTCTTGTTCGTACTTTCCAGCTGTTGATATAATGGTTACCACTGGATGAGGAACTCAGTGGTGCAGGGCTGGCTTCTGCTGTTTCTAGAAGTGTTCTTTTTGTACCTTACTCTGTAGTAGACTGTTATAAAAAGATGACACACATGTTTTCCTTCTTCTTTTGCGAATAACAGAACAACAACAATAACAGAAGATAAACAAATAATGGATGTGCAGGAATGCCATCTATTAAAATGTGATTAATATTTAAACAGTGCCTGTAGTTCTCCCTGCATGCAGTTAAGTTACCACCTGGAGGCAGTGGTGTGTGAGCTTGCTTGTACTGTATGTGTTTGGGGACAAAACTGGTGGGGTGTTGGGCAATTTGGATGACAGGACATGAAAATTTCAAAAGAATGAAAGCAGCAAATACTTATGGGATAAAAATTTTTACAGCTTGTTTAGTTAAAAAATCTGTGCTTGTGTCTGTGGTACAACAAAGATGGGCTCTCTTTATTAGTCTGGCTAGGTTAATTTCTCTGAATATATAAAAAAGTATTGAGGAGAAAAATATTTTTTTCTGTCTTCTCATGCCAGACAAGACCATCTCTTTTAGAGGTGGGGTCTGCCTAGGATTATTTACCACTTTGTTGCCCTTGGATTGATGATAGAAGGGGCCAGAAGCAAATTAAAATCTCAAGTATATGCAGTTGCATCCCTTCTTGGGAACCAATTCTTTGACAACTATTGAAATATTTGTAAAATTTATGAAAGGGAATGGTTTGCAAAAAGCTCAACAAAAAGAGTATTTACTATGTTTCTAGGTGTAAGACAACAGTGTCCCTAAAGTGCATCCCTCTTCCAAGTAACTAGCGGTTCTAGATTCACTGTCCTGGTTCCAGAAATATACGTTCTTATCCAGAGAAAATATTAACAGTGCTATTTTTGGTCATTTATTAAATTGCCCAAGTTCAGTCTGCATCTTTTATAAGAATGCTAAGCTTAATTTTAACTACCCATTAGGTAGTCACTCATGCTCCTTCCTGAAGCACAGATCATTATTTAAACATCCCATGTTGTAATATCAGGAAGACCATGTTATAGTCTTTGGATACAAAATATTAAACAATGAACCAGATTCTCTCCAGTGCCTTAGTCACATCCTAATAAGTAAAAGAGTGCATTAACTCCTTCAAGCCACTAGGGAATCTGATGGTGCATCAGAGCTCTACACTGTACATCAGAATGACTAAGGCACTGTGAAGAGGAAAGTTCATTAATTTTTGTACCTTACCCATGTCCAGCTTCAGCCCTTTAATACCTTATTATAAATGACTTTTGGATTTGGATGTAGAGTAGAATCAAGAACCCAAAAGGGAGCATCCTCATTTCCAATGAGCTCTACTAAAATACATGGAAATTAATTTTTCCCCTTATTTGGTGCACTTTTTACAGTGAATAATTTCCCATTTTATTAAAGCAATAAGATATTCAGTTGTGAGCTGTATTGGATGATGATTCCATTTCCTTGGTGCTGAAGCTACTCATATGTTCTTGCCTTATGAATTATAGTACATTCAAGGCATGCAATAATAATCTCCTTCCAAGGAACAGCCTGTACACAGTGTAAGATAATATCCTATATAGTTTTTTCCAAATGAATAGAAGAAGCAAGAGATTTAAAAAAATAGTGTATATTGTTTAAATATCTTAATACCTCTATACATGGACCATCTGTAATAGACTGATTTATTGTGCACCTTTGCATGTATATGCCTTTCTCCATTAATTTACTATGGTTTAATATTTTAATACTATCCTCTGAGAAAATGATACCATTTTTAATCAAATTTCATATTACTTTTAATATACTCAGAACCTTAGGCTTCTGATGGTATCAGGTAAGATTTTAATGAGATAGAAAGAGAATTACATGAAATTCTAGTAAGCCAGTCCCCACACCAAATTATTGCAATAAGCACATATTCAAGCAGTTTATATAAACTCTGTATAAAACACTGCTTCTTATAGAGCTCAGTTGACAGTCCCAGGAGTTTGGGGTGCTACCAACAGGGAATTTTGGTCTTTGTTTATATGAAATAAAAGGCACTCTGAAAATAGCTAAATTTAAGGATTTTATTCACTGATGTCCCGTCAAACTAATTGCTTCAAACCCCTATAGCTATAGTTCAACTTCTGCTCTTGCTATTCACTATTAATAAGGTGGCATGCTTGATTTTTATTGTTTTGAAAAATGAGAAAATTGGAGAGAGAATGACATTTATGTAAACTGTATGAGACTCTAAATCTTAAAGATATAGATGGATATAATCTTTAGAATTTATATACACCCATAGATATGTATTTATATATGCATACATTTTGTACAAATTTACAATGGACTTTTTGTATTCTCTTTTCTGTCATTACAAGAATGAGATGGTAACCAAATAGCTGTTCCATTCTCTTATCCAGAGAGGATACTGAGAAGTCAGGTATATGCATGCGATTGTTTCTCTGGGGTGAAATCTGAATGACTTTCCTTATTTAATGAAAGGGGAAAGAATCTTAGTTGACTTTGGAAATTGGTAATTAGATAAGCTTTATTTCCTATGCTAGTGACTCAAATGTAGCAATTATAATAAAGTTATGGCCATATCAATGTGGTCCAACTATCTAGATGGAAGGCAAAAATATCCAGAAGAGAGGGAGGGCCATCTAGGACACAAACCTAGACTTTGGATCAATTTTTCATTTTAAAACTGTTATGTTGTGTAAGTACAACTTATATCTGCATAGCTAAAGGTAAAGTGAAAATACGACCATTAATTTTTTAGTCTGATAAGTAATTTTTGAAAAATATGAACAAAGTAGCTTTAAAAAATTCTTTGACATCTGAATTTTCCATTTCTATATGTATCAATTGAATTTGGTAATGGTTAGAAGTTTATTTTCCCAATTTGTACACATATCCTTTAAATGCTTCGATGTGGATGACAGCTAAGCAATTGCTAGCTGATATTATGTGAAAGTTATGGGCTAAATTAGAACCGGAACTTTAATATAATCTGGTCCGGCTCCTCAGAGCTATTCCCGTGTGAATCTGGATTTTGAATTTGAATCCAAAAAGCCACTTGTTCAATTTTGCAACTGGTGTTCATGGCTCACAGATGCTTCAGTTCATATGAGAATGATTTGCTCTCTCTCTATTAGAATATTTAATCACCGTGTTAAACATAAATATAATTCTGATCTTTTTTTCATTTATTTGGTAACATTTGAGAAACAGCTTATATGGCTCGATATCAATACTTATTACTGTCACCAACCTAATAATACAATTGGTGCCAGGTAAAAATGCTTAAGTGATAATGTAAATTTAATTAGCTTTAATTGGGGACAGTGATTTACAAGGTGGTCTTATGTGTTTGAGGCAGGGATGTTTCCCTGTAACTTGTAATTGCATTGGGTTTTTTCTGTAGAGACATTAACAATAACAACAATGACAGCAACAGACTGACTTTTGAACTTGAGTATATCTAACAGGTAGAATAAAATAGATCTTAGAATTCATGAAAATTTTGTTTTGCTTTTCTATCAATAAAAGAGTTTTCTTGTTAATTGGCCTTTGGACACTATTTCCTTATTAATTTAATTTATAATACAGCAGGATTATGAAATTATGAAATTTTCATTTTTATAACCTCATCTACTCTTCCTCACAAACTGCACCTAAGAAATGGACTGTATAAGAATTCTATTATAATCCAATAAACTGAGACCAGTATGGTAATTTAGTACACCTGTGGACAGCTACTCAGACTCTAAAGTTCAATAACTTAGGTTCACAGAATTTTTCTTTTCCTACCTATATTTCTCTAATATAACCAGATGTGTCAAGTAGTGGTGTGCTTGATATGATTTTGTGTCATTTAGAGAAAAGAAAAACCTCAGATTCAAATAAATTCTGATGGAGCCTAGCTGAAGCTTGCTGAAAAGCAGCTGGTTGGGGATGCTCCCCAATCTGAGGTGCTCTTATCCTATGTAGATTTTGCGCTGACATTCATCACTGAAATTTTTAACCCCAGACCTTTTCCTCTAGTCTCAAAATTATCATCCATAAGAATTTATACATCGTGGCCCTGCCATCCCTAGGTTGAACAATATTTTAACATGTTACCCCCTTCTTGGATATACAGGACCCACTAGGTGCTTTGTGTTTTATGCAGCCATAATTGAGAGGCATGAATTCCATTTCAGTATCAAGAATTGATTCACTACCTCAGCTGTAATTCTTTTGCTTCATGGCAGATGGTACAATGCATAGATTTATTTTGAAGTCATAGCCCCACACTGATGTATTTGAGGGAGGGCTTGCTGTTTATCTCTAAAGCTATTTAGATGTTTGTGATACATCACCCCTCTCATTTCTGGCTCCTATGTAAAGAAAAGGAGCATGAAAACCTGCTTCACTTTTCTTTTCTGCCTCATCTTTTTTTAATATTTCAAAGCATAAGAATCAGTATTTTTCTTAATTTTGTCTATCTAAAATGACTCCTATGATTGGCTTCCCAATCCTGCAATGGACTTAGTTTCCTTCTTCTTGGTATCAGCCTCATCACTAACTCTTAATGGCAGTTAAACAGGGTTCAGGAAATTGAATGATAAACTTACTGAGAAGGGACCCTAAACTGGAACATATTTAAAATATATTATGCAACCATAGTAAACATTTACATTCCTGGAAAGCACATGTGTTCATGGTTAGGATCTTAACTGCCCTTTTTCCAAGTGTTTCATGACTATCTTGCTTTTATTTCCCTATTAACATCCACACACTTTCTCAAATTTGGCCAGGAAACCTGGCTGCTGATTGAATCTTCATTTCAAATTCCAATGTGGTATCTAACCCTCACACAGTAGGATCTGCAGACTTTGTGGAGGAAATGCTTCCTTTGAGCTGAGAAGAACTCCTAGTGGATATTGAATACTGAAGTGGACATGAGTAGCTATCTCTACATAAAGGAAGCAGCTAGTATACATAGATTATACAGCTCAATCTCTAATCATGACCCTCTTTACTCCCAGGAAGTATATATTCTTTTAATTCAGCTATTTGGCTCAAGTTTAGATATTAGCTTGCTCTCACAAGGTTGCTATGAATCAATCTCTGAATCCTTGGATCTCCCTGGGTAGAGTGAATTTATGATATATTATCTGTGTATTCTCTTTCTGCTAATTATTTAAGTCCAATGTCTTCTTTCAAATATACCATCTCCAAATATGTCCAAGACTTGAGTTGATGCTAACAGTGTTGTTTCTCTCTCTTTGAAAAGATGGCTCTATTTTTAAGATTTTACAGACCAAAAAGAGGTATAAGAATAACTTTTCTTAACCCTTCTTTTCTGCTTTATGCTGTTTATCTTCTGTCTACATTTGCAAATCCTCTTTTTCCTGGATCATAGCCTTGACTCAGAATTTTTAATTTTGGCATAGGAGTTTATAATCACTGCATTGTATAAATTTTGTGCATATAGAATCTCTTAAGTCTTAGAGTAGCCCTCAAAAGCCTTACTGAACTTAGGTGTCAAAGAAGCACTGGGGTGACAAAAATATTCACTCTTCACATACTGTGTGAAGCTAATATGGCTACTCTGCTTTTCTGTAGTTAATCTTATCCTAAAAGAGACCTATTTGCTAGATAGCCCTTTTACAGAAATCCTCATATTTTCTCTTTACTATTTTCAAAGCTGGTGTCAAGGTATAATTTATATAATCTCATGTTGGTGGAACAGGAAAGTTCCTTAGAACTGTGCAGTGTTAAAGGAATCTCTGCTGAGTAGGGATGGAAAGTGGCTAGTCTGGTCTGCTTCCTGAACTTATGACTGATATGATAAAAACAAGTCTTTTCTAGTGTCCACCATTACAGTCCAGGATCTTGGTTATTTTTACATGGCTTCAGAATCTGAGTCTACTGTGGTTAGTGTCTCTTCTATGAGCAGGGTTTTGCTGTTTCACCTTGTTCCAAGCATCTCTGCCCCCCTGCCCCCAGCAATGGGATGAAAGGAAGTTTGTGGGTCCTTTAATATATCCTATTCAGATTCTGGGAAACAAAAAACTTTATAGTTGCCTGTTGCTACCACCATCACCCCATTGGCACCTTCTTTTTAGAAAAAGTACTAAACTCTCCCTAGTAAAGGTTTCTCTTAGTGGAATTAGGGAGGTTTGCTAAAGCACTTAATAGCCTCAGAGTCCTTGGGATCCCTGATCATATTGGAATCCTTATTATTGGACCACCTTTCTAGTACAACTTTTTCCAGAATCAGGGGGTTTGGGGAGCAAGAGACTTACCATCCATCTTCTTCAATGAATATTTGACACCATTCCCTGCCAATCCTATAAAACTATCCAGGAGTGGAAGGGATAGACTTTCTTTAGGATTCTTCAAGGATTTCATTTGGTACAGAGAGCAAACTATAGATTTGGGAGTTTTCTGCTTTCTAAATGCCATTTCCTATACTCTGACTCCAACTTCACAGCTAGGACTTAAAATGGGAGATAGAGTGTAGACGAGATTGATCAACAGAAAAACCCACACTAGGAGGTGCTTCAGAAATATTTTTTACTTGCCATTGTTTGCACATAGGTTATTACTTCTAGTTTCATATATTTCAGTGATAACAGAAAGGTCCCATCTCTTCCCTCTATTTGCCAGTGTGTGATGTCCCCACTGAGCTGTTAAGTTGCTTAAGCAGTGAACAGTTTCTTAGTTCCAGTGGTGTATGTGGTGGGTCTTTGTCAAGCATCTTGAGATTGCAGCTGTCTGTGTATTTTGTGTTTCAGTATGGAGCAGCCTTTTCTCAAGGCTGTGAGGAGAAAATGGAGGTCACTAAGTTCCAAGGGGGAGAGCATCTCTAGGGAGAGACACAAAAAAGGAGAAGCTGCAAGACCTATTTAGCTTTGTCTTGTGGACTAGACCTCTTTCCTCGCAGCATGTTCTGTGGGAACAATAGTTATTATGTTCTACGCATGGCAAGGTGACCATGCTTTGGCAAGATTATCAGAAAGGCTCATATGAGTTAGTCCTGGCCTTAGACTCATAGGTAGATTCATTGTTTTATTCTAGTGATGCTGCCTTGTTACACACAGACAGAAATTAGCTTGAAGCCCTCTCTCTTTGGCCACATTTTAATAATTAATCTAGGAATGACCACTAACTAAGTATCATTGATTATTTTTTAAACTATTTGATGAAATTATTCTTTAGAAGCTTTTGCCTTTAACATTTGGGAACTCATTCAGTCATCAGGTATTCATTGAGAGCCAACTATATGCCAGACATCAGTTTTGGTGCCAGGCATGCAGCAGTAAATAATATAACCAAAGTGGCCCACCCTCCTGGTGATTTAATTCTAGTGGGGGAGACAATAAACAAAACACTCAAGTGAATTATGGAGTATTTTAATGAGAGAAAAGTGCTATAGGGAAAATAAATCAGAAAAGGGGGAGTGTGCCAGGAAAGAGTATTAGATTTTTAAGTAGTGTGGTCAGAAAAAAACCTCACTGAGAAAATGACATTGGAGCAAAGACTTGAGGAAGCCATGAAAATATTTGTGTTAATTGGCTAAAGATTGTTTGGCTAGAAAGATTTTAAAAACACTTTCCAGAAAGGCCACTAATTTCATAAATGAGAAAATAGTGATTTTGATAGAAGAAGGTATGAAACTTATGATTGCTGAACATCGTATCAAGCATTGACATTTTCTAAGTGGTGAGGAGTGATAACCTTGAACCATGAGGAGTTTGTAGTCTAGTTAACCTTTAATTTTGATTCAAATTTGATTAAAAATTTATAGGATGACCAGGAAAGGTTTCCTAAGGGAGGTAGCATTTTAACTGTTTTGAAGAATGAAGAAGAATTCAACAAAAGAAGGAAAAGTATTTTAGATGGAAGGAAACCATTCCCAAAAGTATAAAGGAACAGAGTTGTACATATTTGAGTAATGTTATGATGTTTATACTGAAATAACAAAGATAATTCTGAAAAATAGAAGTAAGCCAGATCACTAAGTGCCCTGCAACAGGCAGCATTAGAAGATACAAGGTGTGATTGAAATAATGTGAATGTTTAAATTTAAAAAATCATTATGGTAAAAAATCACATTGCAATTAATCCTCTTCAAAATACTCTCCCTTGCTTCAAAGACACTTATCCCATTCTTCTTGCCACTTTCTGAATCAGTTTGAGAAACCCTTTTTTGTATCCTGAGTTTCACTGTCATGGCTACCTCAATGTCGTGAATTGATTTAAAACAATTTTACTTTGGGGAAGAGCCAGAAGTCACACAGTGCCAGACTGGGTTAATGAGGTAGATGAGGTCAAACTGCAATGTTTTTACAAGCTGGATTTGATGGCATACAGCAGCAGCATTCACCATAATTTTGATTACACGTTGTAAAGACACTTACAAAAGAGGACTCCAAGAACTTCTTCAGAAAGTGGCAAGAATGATGAGATGTGTGTTTGAAGTGAGGGGGAGCATTCTTAGGCGATTAATGGCAACATGTTTTTACTGTAATCAATTTTTAAAAATTTAAACACAAAGTGTATATTTTGATCACATCTTTTCTGTTGTAAGTGGGGAGTCCCTGAGAAACATTGAGTAGAGAGAATTATAGATTTGAATATATTAAAGACTACCCTAGTGGGATCAGTTTATAGAGCAGGTTCAATGGCAATTGAGACACCTAACAGCTACAATAATCATATGAGGTTTTTGAAAAAATGGGGATAAAGATGAAGAATAAGAATATATTCAAGAGCATGTTAGGTTGTAGAATTGATAGAGATGGTGATTAACAGACGGATAGTGTGAGGAGAAAGGGACAAAGAGTAGAGTTATGCTTTCTATTTTGCAGATCAGAGAAATACGGCTGGGTGCTGCTTAGTTGTCATGACTTGAGGACAAAGTTTTTCATTAACAAAAGGGAATTACAATGGAGGTTCTGGACTTAATGGGTAAGGTCTATGAGAAATTCATCCCCAGGCCATACTTACAATGTAGTAGAGACTAGGTCTATGCCTGCAATTTTCTATGTGAGCTTCAAGAAACAGCAATATCATCATTTTGCAATTCCTGGGTAATATTCATTGTCTGTCAAGTTGGAGGAGTTCTCCAGATATCTGGAAGTGTGTGTGCATTCTGACATTAGCTTCTAGGCCATTTGTTGCAATTATAAGGATAGTTGCAGAGAATTGTAATATTGCATGGAAGCCACTGTAAACCCAACCCAGCTCCCTTGGAATACACAAGTAGTCAGATAGGATGTTATTGACATTGACAAGGATCAATATACTGCTGAGAAGGGGCCCAGGGTGTGAGCAAGCTGGTTGAAAATCAACACAAATGGTAATGTGGGGAAACATCCTGGGTTCTAATCTTAGCTCTGATAGTTATTAAGCAGGAGACCTTGCAAAAGCTCTTTAATTTCCCCATGCTTCAGTTTTATGAAGGGTTGCTGAGTGAACTAAGGAAATGTAGGCAAAGGTCTAAGAAAACTGAGCAATAAGTGTATGATAGTTACGTTTCTTAGTTACTTTATGGTATTGTATTGGGAAGAGAGGGAAACATTTTCTGGTAGATGAGTAGTAGCAAAGTCATGTTTTTTGTGCTATGAAATTGCACTGCAGTTCCTAGCAAAGTGCCTGGCAACATAGTAGTTATTCAATAAGAATGTTGTTGAATAAACAAATAAATGAATAAGTTGAATTCTGTGGACATATACTTGAAGTACTATGGTAAAACTGTAGGAGGAATCTGGCCAGAATCATATTAGCAACAGAAAACCAAAAATAGCTGTGCAGTTGTGATAGTCATCAGTTGCACTTGTCTTCTGGAGAACAGGGAGAGTGGAGTCCTGGGAATCTTTTAGCATTTTTCAATGATCTGTATTTCCAAAGAAATGTTTTGCAGATATGATGCTTTTCTCCCACATCTCAGCCCTGCCCCTAATTGAATATTGATATCCCAGCAAAGCCTGCTCTTAGGACAAGTTTTAATACTTCTCATGACAGAAGTGGTGGGTCAATCATAGGATCTGAAGCCTTTAAGGAAAAGGATCAGGTAAGCAGTCACTCATCTAGCACTAAGGAAGATATTAAAGAAGAACTCGGGGCCCCTCTGGTCATAGTGCTTGTGACTTGTTTAAGGAGACAAGATTTTCAAAATGGAATAAAATAAGTTAAACCAGGCTAAAATGGTAGTTAAGAATAAAAATAAACCCCAAGATGAGTGAACACAAACTGAGCATTGATAGTGTAAATTTATTTTATCTGTGGAACAGAGGTGTAATTACTCTGTGCACCATTTTATGACAGTGAAATTGAAAGGAATGATACTACTTTCTTATCCTTGTTCTTTTTTGTTGGCATGAAGAAAAAAAAAACATCTCATAGCTTCAGACCCTGATGTAAGAGTCAATAGATTTGGCAATGTGTTCCCTTCCAAAGATGAAGAGAATTATGCAGATTAGATTGGCAAACAAAACCCAAAGCCACAGCCACCCATCAAATTGCATAAAATGGATCTGTGTCCCAAAGACAATAAGTCACAATTCCAAATATACTTAAATAAAATGCTACTCACACAGCTGTTGGTAATCAGCATAGCTGGTAAAATAATCAACTCCTTCAGGACTAAAGAAGATCATATACTATATATTAAGTACTGTCAACATTATTCTTTCTTAAGGATACATACAAAGCAAAAGGGAAAAAATATCAAATAAGGCTTAAGGAGGTGGGGCTGCAGCTGTCATGTTTGAAATGGAGATTTGAGTTTGCTCATTTAAAAAATGATGTAAATCAAATTATTGGAAATCCTTCACTATTGTTTATTCATAGTATATGCTTCCTAAATGATGATGGGATCAATACATTATCTTTTCTATATTCACAAAACTTCAGGGAGTATGGATTGTCCTCATCCATGTATTGTTGATGAGCAAATCAGACTTAGAGAAGGTGAGCTGCTTGCTAGTGGCTAACTGGGGAGTGGCAGGGCCCATGTGGCCTCAGAGCCCTGTGCTGAGATGCCTCACTGTGTCCCTCTGTTGTGGCAGATCCACCATATTTCTGCATCGTCTCTGCTCTCCCATTTAGTTTGCTTCCCAACATCAAGACTATACTTGGTTCAAAATACAAATTACTTTTCTGTGGTTAGTCACCATTGCAAATGCTGACAATACCCAACATCACTTGCCACTCTTTCACAAGCAGCCTACAGAAAAAGATTAAAAATCTTTCCCAGTTTGTTTACTCTGCCTGTCCTTACTCTCTGGTGAAGTAAGAACTCACCAGGTGCAGATAGCCTGTTTTTAAGTTACAATAGGGTTTGGTTTAGAGTGAAAGGTCTAGAGTTAGACCACTTGAGTTTAAAACCTGCTCCCATAACTATTTGTGTAAAAGTAATTTAGGGCAAATTTCTTAACCTCTGTGCTTCTCAATCTCCTGACTTGTAGAAAAGATACCAGGATTAAAGTGTAATGAGTTCATATATGCTTAGAATTCTGACTAGCATAAAGTAATACTCAATAGATGCAGTCATATCTATTGTTAAAGATTAGTAAGTAGAAACTTTGAGGTCAGATAAATGTTAATATAAAATATTACCCAAACAATCCACAGCAAATGAAACCAGTAGTAATTTTTAACCAGTAGCTAAAAGTGTGGATGCTGAGGCCAGGTCACTTACCTTTAGACCTTGGCTTGATACTCACTAGCTACATGATTTGGGGTGGCTTGCTGAACTATTCTGTGCCTAAATTTTTCCATCTGAAAAATGGTGATAGTAAGAGTACTTACCTCATGGGAACAGTTCGAAGATTAAAAGCAAATTAACATTTCTAAGTGCTTAGAAAAATTCTGTCAAATCATAACAACAGCTGGGCTGGGGATTTAGCTCAGTGGTTCCATTGCTTACCTTGCAAGAGCAAGGACCTGAGTTTGATCCCCGGTACCAAAAAAAATCATACCAGCTGCTTAAGTCTTGGTTAAAATAAGCAGCAACTAAAAGGAGCAACCTATAACCACACTGATTGGGCCCCTCCTTGAAAGTGTGGGTTTTCTAACCATCTTTTTCATGTGAGTGGCCACTGCAGTTTTGCCAGGTGTTACAAAGCCAGACTTGTTGACAATGTTTGAAAATGTTTTCACCTCAAGTTTTACAAACATCACATTTTGCTAATCTTTGGAGTAAAGGCCTCAGTGGCTGAGTAGGTCATACCTAAAGATAAAAAGCAATACATCCTAAGAAGTAAAAAAGAGATTTACACTTGGATGGGTTCTCTGACTATGAAAAAAATTCTTATATCCCACCATAAGCCAAACATTATACTTTGAGAAATTTGGGTCTACATTAACTTCTTCTGACAGTGTGCAAACTCTTTGCCATACTGAGAAACATGGAAGCAGGACAGCAGCACCTACAGCTACCCTAATGGACATCCCAACCCTGGTGGGGTCCCCTAACACCCCAGAGACAGCATCCTTTGGTAATACATAAAGGCAGTTAAATGCCCCCACGGATTGAGCATTTGTATGAGCACCTCTCCAAGACACAGAGAGAAGCATTTTGTGGTACAAAGAGCCTAGTCTTTGGAGTTAGTCAGAGCTGGAAGAAATTCTGCTCCATCAATCACCAGCCATGCAAATTCGAACAATTTACTCTGACCTGCTTAGTCTCAATTTTCCTAACTTTAAAATAAGAATAACAATCTCTACTTACAAAATCATTTTGATTTTTTTGTACAAGAATTTGCTGTATTACATCTGATACAGCAACTGAAGCATAGATTGTGCTTCACCCAACAACAGTAGGTGCTACTTAGTGTGTACTTGCTATCCATAAAATCTTTTCTTTTGTCTCCATGAGGTCATAGAAGATAAGTGTGACTAACCCTTTTTGTGTATGGATGAGGAAACTTAAGTTTGGTAAGATTAAATAACTTGTCCAAAGTTAGAGGTATAGGAACTTGAACCTGAATCTTTTATGTCAGCTTCCTCTCTCCACCTTCTCTATTCTATTCTAATTCCTTTAGAGATTCCAATGTGAACATATGACACTGGAGACCACACATTCTTAAAGAAAATACATAGATTTCAATTCTAGTTCTCCATAAACTTCAACCAGCTTACTTGTTCATCCTCAGGACTTTCATGAAACATAAGGCATCTAATTGTAAACAGATCAGAGTTGGGCCTGATTGATACAGTTTGACACAGTTGATCTTCAGATAAGGATGCATTTGGGGGATGACTTTCAGCTCATCTTATCTTGTGGTTTTGAAATAATCTACTTTGAAAATGGCAGACTGAGTTTTACTGTACACAACCGATTTGGGGGGGAATCACATTGGCTTAAACTGCAAACTCTTATTAAAGCTCTAAAAGATGATCATCTATGATGTTTTCACTCATATTCTCCTTGAATAAAGTCCCTAAACAGCCCCCAACAGCTCCCTCGGCATATTGGCCCCTTTTTGATTTCTAATTGCTTCTTTTTCTATTAGTAAACCTAGGGTAAGCTAATGGGCCTCCACATTTAGAGCCCAATACTCCTAACCATTCACTGAAGCATTGGCTTATACTCACTATAGCTTAACAAGAGTGGCTCATTCAAGCAGGGAATCCTCCTAAGTAGTGGACTACAACTACTCTACCTTAGGAATGAGATAAGCAAATTATACAGCAGCAAATTATTTCCATACCATGGGCAATGCTCCCTAGTTGGCTTTAGGATCCCAGACTTTTTTCTACCAGAATTAAAATGTCATCCACAGAACATACACTTGCATATGTGTGATTCTGTGATTTTTTAAATTTCTGATTTTAGGAATACTTTGTGAAGAAATGAGACTAGTTCCTTCTTAAAGAATTGAGGATGTTTATCCTCTCACTTTGGAGATAGGTAGATTTTGTTGCCATTTAATACAGACAGTCTTAGGAATGGTAGATGTATCGCTAAATATGAATCACCACCTGCTATTCTAATAGTCTACCACCTGTGTCTTCATTAACTAGATCCAGTATATCAATACAAACTCAATGTGTATTTCCCAGCAGCTACCGGCAATCCTATTCAAAATTGCTTCAGGTCAACTCCCATTTGCTTGCTCTTCTCTTTTCTCTTTCTTGTGTTTACAGCATGCTGAATGTTGACTGCATGCTATGGCTTCTGTTCTGCTTTTGCACCTATGGTTCTATGGCCCAGATATAGATTTTTTTCCTATGGTAGATACATGCCTATAGCATATCTCCTTAACATTTGCTTTTCACTTACATTTGGGTAGCTTCTTACTGAAAACACCAACATTTTCTACCCAAGTGCTTTTGCAGGCTAAAGGAGCATGCTGAGCTTTTCAGCTGTCCATGGTAGGTATCCATGGTAGGCAGAAGTCCCAGGAAGTAAACACCACTGTGAGAAAAGTCACCAACCTTGAGTGGAAATTAGAGGATGGATCCCCCACCCTCCTTGCCTCTAGAATGAAGTGATTCTCAGTCTTCTAAAGTCAGTCCTCCCCCTACTGATACTTCCTGGAATCCCCTCCCCACCCTGAAAGCAAACTAATCCTACTTAAGCTCAGATCCTACTTAGGATCTTCTTCTCAGGGTATCATACCTACAATTCCAGTTTTACACATGAGCCTCCTCCATTACTGAGTATCTGCCTCCTAAGGCCTAGAACGAGCTACACAGCCACTAAGTCCTCCTATAGTTTCCTGAGAAATGTTACAGTCAAATCTGATTTTTACCCAAGTTCCTCTAGGCAAAGGGGCTTCAGATATTGCAGTTAACTAAATTTATGTGCAGTTTCATTATTTATGCAAGTGAATATGTTAAGTAGACTGTGGAGAATTTTCCCAAAAATACTTGGCTTTCATTTTTCTGAGCACAAGTCTCAGCAGAAAGGCACAGGTATAAACTGTTCATGGCCAATTCTCCTAGCAGCTGTGGAATATGTGTACTGCTTAGAAAGGAGGATCTAAGTGGGGCTTCAACAAACTACTACTGCACTCCTGCATTTCCCTAAGATATATAACATACTGTTAGCAGCAGAATTCTATAGTCATTTCTGCTATGGTAATTAGGAAAAAAAATCCGTCAGTGTTTTTTCTGCTTCTTGATCAATTGGTAATATAAAATTTACCAGTAATCCTCCCTCACCAGTTCATAAGGGTGTGCCTTCATGTTGAGCCTAATGATCATAGCTTGTATCATACCTTATACAAGCATCTCTCCCTCTGGTATCCTCTATAACTCACTGTTAATGTATGAATTTGTTCTCAGATATCATTTATTCAGTATATGTGCATTAAGAGAAGTTTTGGATTGAATAGGCAATTCCACTACCTGATGGGTTTATGTGAATCCCACTAGCCTTTTTTAGACTGTTTATATATTATACAGCAACATATTTTGGGTCTAGGAACTAAAATATTGGATCTATTTTATTTCCTTTCTGAAAAGTCATTTTCTAGTAACCTTCTCTTCCAGTTCCATGCCTTCTCTATGCTAAAGACTAAGTGAGCAGAATGGGATAGTAGGAGAATTCTGAATTAAGAATTAGGAAGCCTGAAATGAGTTCTGATTACAACTTGCTATTTGCATAACCATGAGCAAGTCACTTTTATGTTGGACCTCAGTTTCAAATATTTACACAATTTGTTCAAAATATCTTCCCTGGCTCTCTCACAGGGCCACTGTATGATCACATGTGAAAACATACTAAAGGGCTTTGTGAAACACTGCCTAATGGTAAATCATTAATATCATTATTACTGTAATTATTAGTGTTTTATCTTTGACTGTCTGGAGTCTTATAATTGGTAAATGGAGCCCAAAGAGTCACCTGTGTGAATCTCTGTGAAATCCAGAGCAGTGACTTTACCTTCCCTTCAGCATCATCTGTTATCATTCACTAGCCATTTTCCTCTATATCTAACATCTAAATAATTCCTTTGGGGTTATAGAGGCAGAGATATTCCAGGGTATACAGGAGCCAAACTAAGGAATGGACAATGGTAGTGTTTGATGAAATGATTTTCTACATTCCAAGCATCTAAGGTCTTCCTTTCCTGGTTAAATTACCAAAATTTATCCAGGATTAGCTTTCCAGAGAAACAGGGTCATACTCCTGTGCCAATGAAGATTATTTCATATCCACTACAGTCAATCATTTCATTAAAATATTTATTTCATTTATTGATTTTAATAAACAAGTTAACTTTTCTTTCAGAGCTTTTCTAGAATCTTTCAGTCCTGTCATATCTGACATGTGGAGCATTTTGCACTCAAGAAGCTATGGATGTTAGCTTATTGAAGGTATCATAATGTACTGTGGAGGAAAGAAGGCTGCTGAAAGTTTTCCTTAATAGCTAATGTGTGAGCTATTTGCAAAATTATTGAAGCAACTCAGCACACTTTTATTTGAATATAGAGTAGCAGAGCTACTGTGTTTATTTATAACTCAAATATTTATTGTCCACATTTTGTGTACAGGAGGCCTTGACCTAGATAAAACAATGTGATCCCTATCTTGAAAGCAATACAATCTGGGAAATGAGGCTGGGATAATGTAACCTGGAGAGGGAGGTGAGCAGTGCTGAAGGTGTAGCAAGGAAGCCCCAGAATACCAGATTATTAGGCTGGTGTTTTGACACACAGTGGGTTTCTGGAATCTTAGAAGGACAGAATAATATTAAAAAACATGCAGCATACTATCTGGTTTTGGAAGCAATCAGATTAAATAAAGGGGTTTATTTCTATTACTGAGGTCCTGTAAAACCTTCCCACTCAAAGTGTGCTATGAGCCAGCAGCATCAGCATTTCTTGAGGTTGTTAGTCATGCAGGATTTTAGTCCTCACTTCAGAGTTACTGAATTCAAATTCTCATTTTGAAGTGATCTCCTAGCAATTTCATATTATGCTTGATAAGGATTCTGCTAAATAATACAAAAAGTATAAATGAGGATTTCTTCTTTAAGATGAGGCCACAGAACTATTGGGAACTTAATATTTATGTGAACCAGTTCTATAACAATGGTTCTGCTTCTAGCATCTCTGCTTCTAAAATGGGGGTTATTTGATATCTTTCTGAAAGCTTTTCTTTACCCAAGGCTCTGTGTTCCAATTCTTACCCAAGACAGAAGTGCTCATCAACCTGCTGTAATTCAGCATCAGTGCACACCTGCCCTAATCTGGTCCCCGTTCTGGGTCTGGCTGGGCCTCTGCCTTGTTTCTCTGCATTTGAATCTTAGTCTTAAAAAATGAATTTACCTTACCAGTACTGTCATCCCCAGCTGCTCTGCTAAAAGTCTGAAGTTTAGCTTGATTCCACAGACCATGAAAGATCAAAACTACTTTCTGTTTAAAAAGATTCCATATACTTCCTGGATTTTTAAGGGTCACCTGCTTAGAGAGTCCTCATTGCAATACTTCCCAATGCTCTTATTACCTTTCCTAGACATTCAATACAAATTAAACCTTCCTTTTATTGTGACCTATTGTGCCCTTGCCTTGCATCACCATGTATTAAGCACTTAACAGTTTGCCGTTAAAAACTGATGAAAGAAGGATTTTTTTGCGTTGTTGTTGTTTGTGTTTTATTTTCCCCAAACATGGCTATGTAACCTCTTACTAGACTACCCTTTAGTTTGCAACTATGAACTCTGGGAAAAAGACAAAAGCAACTACCTGAAGTCTCTGGAGAGTGAACAAAACAAGTGAATTTTAGACTATGGACAAAAGAAAGTGTCATAGTTGAATTTTCTGTTTTGACAGCTTTAGATTGAGGGAAGGCTATATACAGCACAGCGGGAGTAACAAAGCTCTGATAGAAAGCTTGGAATTTTCCTGACCTGAAGAACAAGATGACAGAGTTCGGGATAATCATAATTGCTGGAAAAGTATGGGAGAGTACTGGAAAAGAAAACACAGGAGAGATGGAGTCTTGAATTATTTGTGTAAACTATTTTTAGGTCTAAGACTGCTGCCTGCACCACTTGTACACAGGGCAAACTCTGATGATATAAAAACCTACCTGAGATTTAAACTGTCACCCCAAGAAACAGAGTTTTTA
>NW_004624784.1:4383067-4394417 GCF_000247695.1 Heterocephalus glaber
CCTTTCTGTAGTTGGTAGGATTTTTTTTTATTACTGCTTCAATATCCTTGCATATTATTGGATTATTCAAGATTTTTGTATCTTCTTGGTTCAGTTTTATTAATTCATATGTATCTAGGAATCTATCAGTTTCTTTTGAAATTTCCAATTTATTGGTGTATAGGTTTGCAAAGTATTTGCCAATAATCTTTGGTAGATTAGAAGTGTTCATTTTGATTTCACTTTTTTATTTCTAATTGTATTGATCTGGGTCTTTTCTTTCCTTTTTATGGTAACATTGGCTAAAGTTTGTCTGTTTTGTTTATTATTTTGAAGAACCAGCTCTTTGATTCATTTGATTTTTTTCAGTCTCCACTTCCTTAATTTCTGCTCTGATCTTTATATTCCTTTTTGGTACTGGCTTTGGATTTGGATGATTCTTGTTTCTCTCAAACTTTGATGTGCACCATTAGGCTATTTATTTGGGCTCACTGTTTTTTTTGATGTGGGAATTCACAGCTATAAATGTCCCTTCTAGGACTACCTGGAAAGCAAATACTTTTCCAAAGGACCATGATAATATATGCTGAAACTACATATCAGTTATCTCTAACTCACAAGTCTAACTCCTAGGAATATAAGCTAAAGACACACCTCAAATAATACAAATATGCATAGGTACAAATTTTTCATTGGAGCAATATTTATAATAGTATAGTCCTGGAAATAACCTAAATGTCCACGTTTTAGACAGTGGTTGAATAAACAATGTATTTACACAAGAAAGCACTAGACTGTGTCAAAAAGAACAAGATGGGTCTCTATGAATATATTTGGGATAACTTCTGAGATATATAATTCAGTGAAAAAGGCAAAGTGTAAGAAGATCTATAGTATATTACCCTTCAAGGGAGAAAAAAGTGGATAGAATAAAATACGTATGTGTCTAGTCATTTGTGTAAATAAAATAGAAGAAGGATATATCTGATATAAAAGAAATTGTATACATGTGAAAGTAGAATTAGAAAGATGGTGGAAAGGAATTAGAAGTTGGGAAAGAATAGTAGGGAAGAAGACAGATTGATAATTCTCAAAGCATAACTTTTCTGCATAATTTTCACTTTTAGAACTATGCTAACATATGTCCCAGAAAATAGTTAAAATTAATCAGGCTATATGGGGAACCTCAAGTGGAATTGAAGCAATAACCAATTATTCCAAATGTATTGCAAATTCAATATTTTAATACCATATTACAAATGAATAATATAACCATATTAAAGCAGATGGGGCATAAAAGAAATAAGTAATTTTAGAAAACTTTCTTTTGGCTAGAGACTTTAGGCTAAAGACAGAAAGAACTGAAATAGTATAACCTAGTTAGTCTGTTATACATGGTGATATGTTATCAATTTTTAATTACTTTATATGTATTGTGAATAAGTGGATATATTCTAGATAAATAAACAAGATTTTCTTTGGGAAAGAATGTACAAGTAAGGAAGTAGAAAATGCTTGAATAAAATGTATGGTATAGGATTGCAAAAAAAAATCAGTAAATACTATTTTCATTTAAAAAAATATATATATATACAGATTGAGAAATAAAGAGCAGGATTTAATGATATGTATATATTCACATACGTGTGTGTACACACATACCTTGGGTTATTTAACTGTATATTACCCCTTGTCTGTTGAGAGGCCTCAGGAACAATGATAACACCTATAGTATGGCTATTGAGAAACAACATTATCCAGTATAGGAACTAGAGCTCCTTGGAGAAGAAGTTAGTCTAGGACTGGGGTAGGAATAATAAAAAGATGAGTCTAAAATATATGGTAATGTCAAACCATAAGGAAGTACTTAAAAACAGATGGAAAGAAACTGGATCACTCATACATTAGTGGTAGAAATTTAAATTTTACAGCCACTCTGGAAAACAGTTTGACAATTTTTTATATAAAACTAAACACTCAATTATCACAGGACCCAGAAGTTATATTCTCTGATGTTTATTCAAGAGGACTGAGACCTTGCATCTCTACAAAAATATGTAAATGAATGTTCATTGCAGCTTCAATGATAATGTCCCCAAACTGGAAACAACTCAGATGTGCCTCAGTGAGTGAATGATTAAATAATCTTTTGGGGCCAGGGATTTAGCTCAGTGGTACTGTGCCAGCTTCACAAGCACAAGGTCTTGAGTTTGATTCCCAGTACCCAAATAAATAAATAAATAAACAATCTTTTAAAATTCATAGTATGGAATACTGCTTGGGATGAACTGTTGATACATACAACAAATTAGATTAACCTCCAGGGAATTATACTGAATGAAAAAGGTTACATACCCCAAGCATGTATAAAATAAAAAATTACAACATTTTAGAAATGGATTAAGGAATTTAAAGCCAAAACAATCTTAAAACATGAGATCAAAGTTGGAATACTCACAATTTCTGATTTCAAAACTTACTACAAAACCACAGTAATCAAAGCAGTGTGGTACCAAAACACATGTATATGTTAACCAATTCAATGTAATTGAGCTTTCAGAAATAAACCTGTACATTTAAAGACAACTCATTTTTGACAGGAGTGCCAAGTCCTTTCAATGGGGGAAAGCAAATCTCTTCAGCAAATGGGGCTGGGACAGCTACTTTCCCACATGCATAAATATGGATTCCTACCCCACAAAATAAACAAAAATTAACTAAAATTGGATTACTGATCTAATTATTAGAGTTACAATTGTCAAATTTGTACAAGACAACATAGGAGTAAATCTTCATGACTTTGGATTTGGCAATGGATTAACATAGAATACTAAAACATAAACAACACAAGAAAATGATATATAAATTGAACTGCATTAAAATGAAAAAAAACCCTTTTTTACATCAAAGGACATCATGTTAATGTGTTTCAAGATTGTTTGGGCTATTTAGGGTCAATTTCAATTCTATACATATGTGAAGATTAGTTTTTCCATTTCTGCAATGAGACTTGGAATTTTGATAGGAATTAATCCTGTAGATATCTTTGGGTATATTGACATTTTAACAAATATATATGGTATCTTTTCATCTATTTAGGATTTGTTTAGTAAATTAGAAGACAACTTGCAGAATGAAAGAAAATATTAATAGATCATATACTATCTGATAAAGTTTTAATATTGAGATTGATAAGGAATTCCTACAACTAAATAACACAAAGAGAATCAAGCCAATTAAAAAATTGACAGAAGATTTCAATAGATATTTCCCTAAGGAAGATATATGACTGGCCAATGAGAGTATGAAAAGATAAAAACATGCAGTAAGAAACCACTTCATAGCAACCAAGTGAATATAATATTGTTTAAAGAGATTTTTGGCAAGGATGTAGAGAAATCGGAATCCTGATACATTGCTGGTGGGAATTTACAATGGTACAAGTGCTATGGAAAATAGTTTGGTGATTTCAAAATAAACAAAACCACCCAACCTCCCCTCCCCCCAAAAAACTCATAGAATTACCAAATAAGATTGTAATTTCTAGTTATATACCTAACATAATTCAAAATAGAAACTTGAGTAGATATTCATTGTGGCATCATTCACAATAGCTAAGAGGTAAAAACAACTCAAGTATTCATTAACAGATGAATGGGTAAACAAAATTTGAAATATACATACAGTGGAATATATTTAAACCACAAAAAGGAATGAAACTGTGATGCATACTGTGACATGGATAAATCTTGAATACATGTACTATGTAAAATAAGCCAAACACAAAAGGACAGATATTTTATGATTCCAACTATATGAAATATCTACAGTAGGAAAATTCATATAAACAGAAGACTTGTTTCCGAAACAACTCTAATATTAGAAGTTAGCAGTGGCTAGAGAGAGGGTAAGACAAAGTGTCATGTTTACTGATTACAGGGTTTTTGTTTGGGCTTATAAAATTTTGGAAACAGTGGTGGTTATTGTATAACATTGTGAATGTTATTAATGCCACTGAATTGTACCCTTAAGATAATTAAAATATCTAATTATGAATATACACATATATAAGCAATAAGTTTTATGGTGAGTAAAAATCTGAAACAAACATTTTACCAAAGAAGACATAAGAATAGTTATTAAACGTATGAAAAAACATCCAGTATCATTGAATCATCAGATAAATGAAAGTCAAAACTATAATTTGAGAAATCAGGGTTACAGCATTCCCTTTTTACAGATAATAAAGATTATTAAATAATTTCCTGAACTAAGATAACAGTCTCACCAAGGAAAATTTTCTTCTTATCTGGGGTTTTATTAAATGAGTTTATACAATATGCCAGCTATTTAATATTAAGCTATTAGTATACAGGGAACTTGATCTGAGTTCAAGTATAATTAATAAAATTTTCAGATTTTCTATGTAGATTGGCAAGTATTTTGTCAGAGTATCTACTTAAGAGATTTGTAAGTCAATATAATAACCAACTATGTATTTTTCTTACTCTATTCTTGTTCTACCCTGATTTCTCTTAGAATGTATTGCCATAGTTAGCACAGCTGACTTTACAAATAGCATGCTTTACCTCCTGCCAAGAAAGCCTAGAAGGAAGGTGTGATTTTCTTCTGTTGCTACATGTGTATTGAAGTGCTGTGTGTTTTGTTTTGTTTTATTGGGGTTTTTTTGCATTTGTTATCTATAATGAGATTATTTTTGAGCCCTAATAATTGGAGAGGTTAAGTAGGGGGATAAGTATGTTCTCCTCACAGGATTTTCTCCGTTTGGAAGGAAATGTGGACATAGTTAAAAGTTGACCTTAGAGTTGTGACTGTTGTTGCAGTGCTTGGATATGATCCCATGTGAATAATATTGATTGTGTTGCTCTCATATTAATATAAGCTGTGTTTATTTTTAATTCATTTGAATTAGTCATCATAACTGGAAATGTCTTGTTACCTCAATCCTGGCCTGTCTGACAGTATAGTAGCAACAGCCACTTTTAGAGCATATTGATAAAAACATGGCTGAAAGGAATTAATGATGATATCTGTAGACCATGTAGAAAATGGCATTTGTTGCCAGTGTCTTTCTTCTTTTCAAGTACATTTCAGTGTTTGCTGAGCATAGCAGATTCTACATCAGAAATGCTAGGTGATCTTATCCATACAGTGGATGCAACATAAGTAGTTGTGGCAGAGGATTCTGCACCTGATACTGTTCCCAGTCACTTCAGCAGTCAGAGTGGGCACCAGAATGACACTGGATCCTTGTTGACCAGCCACCCAGGGTGGCAGGGAGCCTGTTGGGGCATCAGCGGCCAGCTTCCTGTGAAGAGCTCTTTGAGGGCTGACTTTTTGTTAGCTAAGTTTCTTCTAGGCCCCACCATTCTGAACTGCAGGTGGGCAAGGTAGATGTCACACCAGACTTTTTAAAAATGCTTTGGTTATAGCATTTTATTTATAGCTCTGATATTTATATTTCTCATTTAATAAGGGGCTTTATCCTAGTATAGTGTTTAAAAGAGATGTCTCTATGTAAAAGATGCAAAGTTTTACATGTTATACCATTATGTCCTATATACTTATCGTATCAGATACCACATTAAACACAAAACTCACTGGACTCCTTCCAGACCTGTATTTTTCAGTGAACAATAAAAAGATCGTTTGACACTTAAAAAAAAAGAAAACCAAAAAACACACCCCACTATAATTTGAAACATTCTTACACTTAGCAGAGGCTAAAAGCAAGTCTGACAAGGCCAAATGTTAACAAGGATGTGGAGCTACTAAAACTTTAAAACATTGTTAGTGGGAAATGTGGAAAGGCACAATAGCTTTGTGGAATTACTTTCCAGGTTCTAATAACATTAAATGTACATCTATCCCACAATTTAGCAATTCTACTCCTATAAAACATAACAAAGAAAGGAAAGCATATTTCCAGAGTATGACTTTTACAAAAATGTTTTGGCAGTTTTTCATAATAGCAAAAACCTGAAAAGAACACAAATATACATTAAAAGGGGAATGGATAAACAAATGATGTTATGAGTATATTCAACTATATAATACAAATCAGCCAAAAATTCAAATTACTGATAGATACAAAGCATGGCTAAATCTCATAAACATTTTTCTGAGTGGAATAGCTGGACATAAAAGAGCACGCTTTGTATTATTCCAATTATGTACAGTTCTAGAACAGATAAAACCAATATTGTGGTTAAAAGAGCATTTCCTTTTTGGAGATTTGGGAAGATTTGTGAGAAGACTTTCTGAGATGATGGAAATGTTCTATCTCTTCCTTTTCTTGGTCATTATATATTTATACATGATTGTTAAAACACCACAAAGAATACATAGAGTATATACATTTTTATTGTTTGTAAATTATAGCCATAAAAATTAATTTGACCTTGCAAATGTATATAATCACTTTAAACATAGGGAATGTGACTCTAAAATTTTTAAGTTTTTCAGGAACATGGTTTAACTATTGATACCATAGATTATTATTTAAAGTGAGCTATATGTAAATTTTATTGTTGTCATCAGGATCATCATTTTCAGGGTTTATTTTTAAAAGTTATTGCAAAGACTACCAGGAAGCCTTTCCTTTCACAGAACAATTTCTCATTCCTATCTGCTTAAGAATTAGCAATCATTATTTTAAATGCCTCTTGATATTTTTTAGATCATTTGGAATAGACTATCTTGAAAAAGGGATACATTAAAAAATATTAATTTAGCTACCTTGAAAATCCATGTTAGGTCATCATTTCTAGGATGAGGTGGTTTAGTTTCCATGTTAAAAAAAAACTTGGGATTGAGGTGAATGTATTCTGTGATTCTTCTAATTTCTCGGCAAGTAAGACAATCTCTTATCTAAGATCATTACCTTCAGCTGTGATTGAAATGAGACTCCAAGAGTCATCACTCTGAAGTTGTGAAACCTAAAGCACTTATTTTGGAGAAATTCATTTCTGCCACAGGATTAGGGGGTTGATTTCTGCAGATAATTGTTGATGTTTACATGTCTAAATCTTTACTAGACACTGTAAACTAGTGACAATCCAGCTTGAGGTAGACATGTGAAGTGGTAAAGAAAATAAAGTAGTAGAAAATCAAATGAGCAAATATTTAACAATGTATAACTGTATATAATTAAATGAAAAATGAGTGTGTTATTCAGAGCAAAAAGGAATTTACATGTAGAGTAAAGAAGAGGAGAGACCACTGGGAATTAGGAATATGTTTTCTCCCTTTTTAAAAGTGACATTTTGTTGTGTAGCAGGTTGGCAGTGGTGGTGGTGATGGGGGAAGTTCTGCAACATTCTTGCACATACCCACTCCACTAAACAACTGAATCCCTGTCTCTGCAATATTTTCATTGATTGCTAATAATATCCAATAATGTATTGCTCATTTAATAAGTGGGGAAACTTACTCAGGTTAAATGGTTTACCTAAGCACACAAAACTTGTAAGGATGAAATAAAATTTTAACATAAATCTGCTTGACTGCAAAATTTTAACCATTATATCTGGTCCTTTGAATTCTTCCAATTTAAGCATCTGGGGCCCGTGATATTTTGCACTCTCAGTGATAAAAAAAAAAGACTACAAAGAAAATCCAAGGCATATGTAATTACAAGGAGTCATTCAAGGATTCAAGGCCAGCACACTATTCTTGTTTGGTGCATACCTGGTGGTTGTATTGCGTTGAGGGTAACTAATGGGTACAACCTGTCTCACTCTTGCTCCCTGTAGTTTCCAAGGCAGTGTGGAACCACAGAAGATTTATTATGCGAACACTTGACCTACTCCTAGGGTCATAGAGCCTGAAGTAAATTCAGACTTTGTAGTTTCCTTAGAAATGACCTTGCAGGACCCAGAAAGAATGAGCTCCAGTATGTGGAACCTATCAAACTGTGTTTTAATCAGTGAAAATTTACTGTGCATTTATTTAGTATCTCCACAGTACATCAATGTCTGAAACAGCATTTTAGAGGTAAATTCAAGATGCCTTCTAAATCTACAGTCTCATGAGTTGACTGCTAAATTTTCAGGAGTTTTTTTAGCTAGTTAGTCACTGTTAAAAATTAAATCATATGAGCTTACAATTCAATAAGGTATATTAAATAAAGGGATATAAATAATCATTTTCCTGTCCTTTAACTTTATGCATGATCCTAAAGTTATCTATATCCATTGAATCTCTGTCGTATAAATAATACTGTGCTACTACTGTACATCTTTTCCCAACTTTGTATTGAATGATGGTATGTTGGTAGTTTGAATCACCCATGGTGGGAGTGTTTACTCTATGGAAATGGGCAAACACTGAAATTAGGTGTAATTTTGTTATTGTTGGTGGCAGTGGTTGCCTAGATGTCAAAATATGATAGAAAAATGTTAATTTTGGAGATTAAACTTGAAAGTATGTCATCTCTGTAACTGCTAGTAAATAACTGTTAGTAAATAAGTATAAGTAGTAAAAAAGTTTGAGAAAATACCCTTATAATATTCAAAGCTGTTACTTAAATCAGCAGTCACTTATATAATTGAAATACAAGTTCTAATATAATCATAATTTATTTCACTTTCATCTTATTAACATTAATAAAATGTCAACCAATATTCATGTGAAAAGTATACTTGTTTTGATCCAGTAATCTTACTATTGAGAATAATAAAGCAAAAGCAAATGAAATCACTCTGTTGAAGAGATACCTGCATTCCCTTGTTCATTATAGCAATATCCATAATAGCCAAGATAAGAATCAATCTAAGTGTCTATCAGTGGATGAATAAAGAAAATAAGGGGTATATACACAAAGAAATAATAATAGCTAACCTTAGGAAAGAAGGAAATCTTGTCATTTGCAATAACATGGATGAAAGTAGGGGACCATGTCTTAGATGAAATAAGCAACACATGTAAAGATATATACCACATGATCTAACTAAATCTGAAATCTAAAAAAAAAAAATCTAACTAAATCTAAAATTAAAAAAAATTTAACTCAGAAGTAGAGTGTATAATACTGTTTACTAGGGGATGGAGATTATGTAAAAAGAAATTGGGCAGATAACGTCTGGAAAGATTGAAGGATCAGGACAAGAGGTAACCTAAAACAATACCCCAAATCACCCTATAAACAGTCTCAATGCATTTGTCATGGCAAAATGTATACTACTGTAGCGGCCATCATTGCCATTGTGGCCCTCTAACTCATAGCGTATACAATTACAGTTCTTAGAATTTTCCACAAATTTTCCCTTTGAAATCCTGAATGTGCCTCAGATTAGTTGAGCTGAGTCACAGACTACACTTCAGGGTCTAAGTGAACTAGGAGAGCAAGGCAACTTGAATTCAGTAAAGGAAGACAGGTGTTTCCCATACAGAGTTTTAGGGTAAGATATGCATTCTGCATAGGAAGTATTTAGGAATACAAGCAATTAAAGAAAGGACAAAAAATATTATTTTCAAGTTGACTGAATAAACTTTTATTGGTCTCTTACTGTTTACTAACCATTGTGCTATGTACTGGAGATTCCAATAAATGAGTTAGCCCATGAGATCAAGGTGCTTCCTGGTGGAAGATTCCTTTTAGAAGTATTAGAATACAGTATGATCATCAGTATAGATGGAAAAGATAGGCTGAACTTTGGAAGGAAGAGAGGAAACATGTGAAGTGAACATCAAAGAATGAGGAAGATTTTTTTTATTTATAAAGAAGAAAAGGAAACTCCTAGCACATGCTAGTTGTAAGTAATCCAGCTGGGGAAGAATATAGGCTAGTGAGAGATTAGACCAGAAATGTGAGAATATAACAGAAGAGTTAAAAAAAAGAAAAAGGAACATCAGGGAACTGTAGTAAGCTTTGAGTGCTATATATAACATGATCAGAATGTGTAGCATGAGCATTAAGAAGGTAATAAAGAAGTCATATGAAAGCAATTGAGAGTTAAGAACAGAGGCAGAAATGTCAGCAATGAGGCCAGTTCCCATATTCCAAACCATATTCCCAAGGATAATGAAGGTCTGATTGAGGTGAATAGAAGAGAAATGATGACAAAAGTACGGATGAGCCAGTGAGGTGGCACATAACTCTATAATTCAGGAGGCTGAAGCAAGAGATTTGGCATGAGTTCAAGGTCAGCCTGGGCTATAATAATGAGTTTAAGCCCAGCCTGAATGATATAGCAAGACCCTGTCTCAAAACAAAACAAAACAAAACAAAACAGTAACACTGCAAGAAACACTGTGAACTGTAGAGGAGTTGGCAATATACAAACTCATGAGTTGAGACAAATTTAACTCTGTTGATGTTGAACTAGGAAGTCAAATCTGCCTAATGCCTATATTTTCTCTAGGCATGTCTGTATCTGTATTTGCTCATGGGTTCCCCAGAGCCCACTGATGTTTCATTTATAATGGAGCTCAAATATTTGCCCCTTGTACAAACATGGTGGCCCTGTAAACTTCAGGGTGGTTGTTATCTATTAAGTCACATTCCTTTTATTAAGTAGAATAATTGTTTGTTTAGCTGCTGGGCTCACAAAGAGCAATTCCTCTGTGCTTTCTGCAAGGTTTAATTGATCAGATAATAGTTTTACCTAGAGTGTATACCCAAGTAGATCCTATGAAGATCTATAGGGGCTCTTTCATACAGCAGGAGCTGACAAGGTCATAGTGTTCTGTGATGAACTTCTTTTACATTATATTTGATATTAGTTCATCGCTCCTAAAATCTAAATAATATCCTCTGATGAATAGACTGAATTGTAACATAATTTAATTGGAATTCAAAAGTGCTTGTTTTCTAAGCAACATAATAATTATTTAAGTAGCTAAACAACTGCCCTCATGACAGAAAAATGTTCTACAGAGAGTGTTGGCTTTTTGGTTAAGATAAAGTGAAGAGCAAGTGTTCATTGACCTGGGTCCAGGAGAAAACACAATTAAGAATAAACCCAGACCAAACTGTGTTTACATGAAGGGTAAACATCTGACCTCTACAATGGGCAAGTATTGTGAATCAGAATAAACGTTCATTGTAAAGCATTAAAAATACCTATGTGGCACCTTTTTTGAATAAAAACTAAACATAGTCATATTTGGATAGACTTCTGTTTTTATTCCGTAGATGAAAACCAGTTAATTTTCTTTTTAAAATTAATTTTATTTGCACATTTTAGGTAGACAATATAATGACATTCATCATTGGAAATTTGTACCTTTACATAATCTATCTTGGTTCGTATTTTTTTCCCCATTCCCCTGCCACCCTTTAGCACTTGCAAATATGCCTATTTAGAAAGACTTTGTTTCCATTTTTTCTTTTCTCATATTAATTCCA
>NW_004624784.1:4408306-4434734 GCF_000247695.1 Heterocephalus glaber
GATTTACCCTTGGTGGGGTGGAAGTCTGAGTTTGTGCCTTGCTTAAATTTCTTCTCTTTTTTATTTTTGGTACTGTCCTTGGTTTAATTCCTGCGTTGATACTTTGAAATTGCTTATTGTAAGTAACTTTGTGGCTTGTAATTAGAGCCCTAATGGGATGATTGCTTCTCAGAGCTATCTTCCAGATATAGCTGGTCTTTAGGTTTTCAGTCTCTAATGACTCTGAGGCTATCTCATTTTCATTATACCAGGAAGAACCACTGACTAGATCAATCACTACACCTTAGCCCAAGTGATTCAACACCCTAGCAACACCCTAGCATCAAGTACATTTTAGAAAACGACAATTTGTGAAAGTTATTAATCTATCACCTTTAATTGTGTGAATTAAATCAAAATCAAAGACCTACCCAACATATGTTTATAGCACATAAACTCTTCAATATAGCAACTTTATCCTTCAGGATGGGCAGTTAGAAGGAGTTGTGGAGGGATGGATAGATAGGTGGAAGGATAGGGGAAGATTAGCAGTGAGGCCAGAAGGCACAGGCAAGAGAAAGAAAAAAAGAAAGAAGAAAAATAAAGAAGAAATCTGAATTAAGTCTAGAACAGGAACAAACCGGGAGATGAAGAACAACATGGGACAGCAAGAGACTGAGGGAGAGAGAGAGAGATAGGAAAGAGAAAAGAATGGAAAAAAAGAGAAAAATAAAAATTTCAAAAGAGTAGGAAAAAAATTAAAAATAAGAGCAAAAATGCCCAATAATAATAATTTTGGAAATTAAAAAAAATGAAAATGAAGGGCCTCCTTCAGGGTATGTCTCTGCTGTCACAATAGACAATGTGGGCAGCAATGCGGAAATATAAGTCAGTGAGCCTCAACAAGCCAGTCATAGACCCATGAGATTCAGGCAGATTTCTGGCTGCAAGTCCCAAGCTGAGCTCCCTGTCCTCCTGTAGGGTTGAACTCTGCAAGGTGTACTGCAGGTTCCAGCTGCCCTTCCCCTGAAGATAGTCCAGGTTCCAATGAGAGGTGATGATCCCTCCAATTTACCCAGTATGGTGGTCTGGTGCCGCCTGTGTCTTTGTAGTGTGGAACCAGGTAGCAGTACAGCCAGAAGGGCAGAGGGCATGCAGCTAAGCGGATGGCTACTGTGGACGTGGCTAGTGGTGAGGGATCCTCACCTTCTGGCTGGTCCTTGCTGCTGTGCTTGGAGTGGCCTGGCTGGGGCGGGGCTCCTGGGGACTCCAAAGCCATGAAGTTTAACATATAAACAATTCTTTTGTGTCATGTCACCTGTTTCTAAATTGATCTATATATTTACCTTCTCTTATTCTCATTCTGTAAGTATTGAAAGATGTAGTGTTCTTACAAAACTATATATTCTTTTGATTGGAAGTCACACATACCCTATCCAAATATTTCTGTTGGAGCCAAGATAATTTCTCCTGTGATCAGAGGTGAGCTGTGTTACAGATTATCAGACCAACCACAGCAGGAACACCAACAAGAATCTGAAGAATCATTGCAACAGTGGTAACACTGTTTTAAATACACAGCACTACAGATATAATAGGAATTGCAATCAAACCAAGTTCTGGAACAGAAAGATTTCTTATTGAATATTTTTCTTGGATAAAAAGAATATACCAACAATGAGAGCTACAGTTAGTAGCAATGATTCAATGATTAGATGAATGATTTTATCACTGTATCTATTGGGCTTATCTCGAAGTGTCAAAAATCTGTCTCTAGTACAGAGGTACAGCCAAACTTGGTAAATTAACAATGAGAATACTTGAATTTAGAGAAAACTATGAACATTGTATTTTGGTTTTGAACTTGTTTTGGCTTCTTTACTTAATTCTGTTACCTCATGAATTTGGCTCCCAGCTGGCACAGCACATTTATCAAAGAGTCCATTCCTTCTCTATCGTTGTCTTCCAGAAAAAATGTCATATATCGAGTTTCTGTTTATGTGTATAATGTCCCTTTATCTTTTTTCCCTCTAGAAGTGTTGTATAAGACTAAGCTTTTCTGCTTGTTAAGATAGATGGAACATATTTATAAAGCTGTCTAAGCTTGATTGACAACTACACATTCAACTCATTCAATATCTGTGATAGTTACAGGTTTTATTACACTGATAAATTTTAACACCTTGATAAATTTTCTGTGAATTTTAACTCTTTATCTCTCTTTTTGCATATTTTTTGAATTCACATTCACTTCCAGTTCTTTAGTTCTGTCAATTATTTGTTTTTGAAACTGTCCACCATATTTTATAATTTTAAAAATATTTATTACATTGTAAGGTACATTTATTGCTTTAATTCTTTATTTCATTCTAATATAATCATCTAGTTTTAAATTTCCTTGTAGTTATTATTCTAGCTGTTATTTTTAAATTTTAATTCAAAAATGTGTTTGATCTTCCTGTGTGATTTTTCTCCAACCCACAATTTGGTCTCTGATCACAACCCAATCAAATGAGAAATTAGTGTCACAGTAAATTTTAATAAACTCTCAAACAATTGGAGAATTAAACAACACATTTCTAAATAACCTGTGGGTTAGAGAGAAAAGTACACGTGATAATATTTTAAGACATAAGCCTTTTCAATTTGTGGAGACATATGTAGTAGAATATTGTCATGTGTTCTTGGAAAAAATGTATATTGTGCCATTCTTTAGTAGAGTGATGCTTCTTTAAAATCTAACTTTTGACATAATATATTTTGAGACTTTATGTTAGATGCTCACACATTAATAATTTTTATTTCTTCCTACTGTAGCAAACTTTTTATCATTATGAAACATCCTTTGTCTCTGGTTATATTTCATGGTTTTTGTCTGGTATTAATTTGGCTGCCCTAATTCTCTTATGCTTACTTGTTTGTATGGTTTATTTTGAACCATCTTTGCATTTTTCAATATCCTGGTAGAATTTAAAGTGTATATCTTGTAGAAAATGTACAGTTGTTTCTTGTTTTTTGTCCCATCTGACCATGTTTATCTTTTGATATGCATTGGTTTATCTATTTGTATTTAATGTAATTTTCATTTAGTTGTGTTTTCACATGCAATTTTGCAGTCTTTATGTATCTTATACTACTTTTTCCTCATTTTCTTCTTTTCCAATTTATTTTGTGTTTAAAAATTTTTGTTAGTGTGTCCCTTTCTCTTTATTTGTTTTGGCTATGTTTTAAAAAGTTATCTTCTTGTTGGTTGCTCCAGGGATTACAATGTGCATATGTAACCTATTACAATCTACTGCTGGTAAATATTGATGTAATTCTAGTAATATTTAGCAACTTATCTACAGTGTAGCTCCATTTTCTCCCCTCCCTCCCACACCCACTGTCATGTATATTACATCTGTATATGTTATAAGCCTAATGATAAAAGTGTATTAATGTGGTAAGAGAGAAAAAACAGTCTTCTCTCATGAGAGTGGTCAGTTTCCCCTTTCTATGTCTCATAATTTTTTATTGTTATTTTTGAAAACTGAACATTTTAGATAAAGGATTTTAGCAACTCTGGATTCTGATTTATATTTCACATACAATTTCTAGAGGTCTTTATTCACATATACTGGAATTCTCTTTTGTCTTTTCCTTTTATCTTGAAGGACTTGCTTTTGTTCTTAAGGGCCAGATCTATCAGGAACAAATTTTTCTTCTTTTTAAATCTGTGAATACTTTTATTTAATTTTGATTTTTGAAGACAGTTTACTAGATATAGAACTCTCACATGATCCTCTTTTAATGCCACTCCGCTGCCTTTTTGCTTTTAGTGTTTCCAGTAAGAAGTCCATTATCATTGACTGCATTGTACTTCTATATGTGATAATTCATTTTTCTTTTGCTTTTGAGAATTTTATATGTGTGGTGCAATCTCCAGACAGAAGCCCCTTGGGACAGCAGCACAGTGTGGGAATCCAGAAGGCCATCATTCTGGGCCTAGGAATTGGCGCAGTGGTGAGCAGTAGAGTGAAGGCCTCTCTGAGGGTTCCTGAGAATTGAAGACTACTGAGAGAGTAAAGAGTCACCTCTATAAAGGTGCAGCAGGCTGCAGCAAGTGGTGAGTTGTTGGGGTCAATACCTACTGGAACCAGATTTGTTGAAGGGGAAGGGTGGCTCAAATCTGCACTAGAACTGTCCAGAGTTCAAACCCAAAGGAGGTCAGGGAGCTCAATTCCAGCGTCACAGCCAGAATCCAGCCTCACAGCCAGAAACCAGCCTGAATTTCAGTGGACTATGGCTGGCTCCCTGAGATTAGTCAACATAGATCTGTACACTACCCATCTTATCCGCCAGGGACAACAGAGACACATCTTGAAGGGGACATTTTTCTCTTCTTTTCTTTTCTCCTTCTTCTTCATTTCTCACTTTTCTTCTTCCTGTTTTTGTCCTGTTTTTTCTCTATTTTTCTTATTTCTATAGGAGTAAAAATAGTTTCTGGTTTTTGTATTGTTGTCAGTTTGTTCTGTTCCTGTTTTTTGTTTCTTCCTTCTCCTGTCTTCACCAGTTTCCCAAAGTTCACATGATCTTCCTGTGTCCTCTAACCTTATTTCTGATCTTTTCCTCTCCTATTTCTCTACTCCCACCAACTTCTTCTAAATCTCCCCAGAGGGCAAATTCACTGTATTGAAGGGCTTATTTACTACAAATATATTTCAGGTTGGTTCTAGACTTTGATATATAACCACAAGTCTGGTTCATGTGGTCAAAAGTGGTAGATTAATAGTTACCACAGTTGGTCATTTTCTAGGCTGTGTTTGATGCTATTGTTGATTATATTACTTTGGCCTAGGTGACATGATTGTTCTAGTCAGTTACCCTTCCTTGTATACCAAGACTGAGATTATCTAAGGGCCATTACAGACTCAAAACCCAGAGGCCAACTACACCTGGAAGACAATCCAAGAAGTAGCCATTTGCTAAGGGTTCTAAATACTAGCAGTAAAGATACTTACAATAAGCATTTTACAAGCACCAATCCAGAAATTAAACCAAAAGCATCAATAACAATAAAACAATGAAAAATAGAAATGAGAAGTAACCTAAACAAGACTCAAAACCAGACTTCCAGATCATCAAAGGCAACTCCAAGAGCCAAGGAGATGGAACAATCTGAAACTCAACCATCTGGACTCCTGAACTGGCAATGAAAGAGGATCTGGAAAAAATAAAACCAGAAATAATTTATCAGTTGACAAGAGAGGTGATGTCCATAGTGAAAGATATGACAATTTTATTTATGTCTGACATTTCTGAGTCTGACTATGTTTCTAGTTGTTATCATTATGTTTATCCTACTTGGCATTTTGTGAGAGCTTCTTGGGTCAATAGATAAACCTTATTGTCATCAAATTTGTTAAATTTCCACTCATTTTTCAAATTATTTTTCTCTGACCTCATATGTGACTCCCAACTACTACTATTATACTACTAGTATTTTACTCTCAACTACCAATATTTTAGCTATTAGAATGACTGATGTCTCATAGGTTTTAAAGCTCCCTTCCTTTTTTTCTCCAGTCTTTCTCTTGATAGTCTTTATATCAAATCATTTCTATTTATCTTTCTTCTTGCATAATCATTTTTTTCTTTGCCATCTCAAATTTCCTGTTGAATCCACCTAGCATATTGCTATTTCAATTATATTTATCAAGTTTAGAATTTTTATTTTATACATTGTATTCTCTTTAAGATTCTCTGTCATATTTTCTTTTAATTCTTTGAACATATTTGTAATAGCATTTTTTAGTTCTTTGTCAAAAAGCCAATATTTGAACCACTTGACATCAGTTTGTAATAACTTACACTCTTCCTTGAGTATGGGCCATAATTTCTCTTTTTTTCCCCCTGTATACAGTATATAAACTCTGGATTCTGATTTATTTTTCAAACACTTTAAAAAACAGACTTTATATTTTAAAGCAATTTTAAGTTCACATCAAAACTGAGTGGAAGATACAGAAATTTTTCATATGCCCTCTATTCATTTGCACATTCCCCACTAGAGTCATGTTATGAACATTCCCTACTAGAGTGGTACATTTGTTTTAATTGATAAACCTAAATTGACACATCATTATCACTTAGAGTTTTAGTTTACGTTAGGAGTCATTCTTGGTGTTCTACATTGTTTGAGTTTGGACAAATGTCTAATTATATGTATTAATAATTATAGTATCAGAAAAATGTGAAACTACTTTCACTGCCCAAAGTAGTTTCATTGCCCCAGAGTAATTTCATAGTTCTCTGCACAGAATTTTTCTAAAAATAACTGGCTTAAAAAAAAACTGGCTTGTACTTATACTGCAAAATGTACCTTCATTTCATTGCTAGTGTGTGGCAGCTAGTATTTGTGTTCAGGTTTTAATTCTTAATTTTATGGAATCATGTTTATCTACATAGCTACTGATTATTCAATAATTTAGACAGTACAGTGATACCTCAGTTATCAAGCTTGATTCTATCTAAATTCATGTTCAAACACTGAAAAGTTTGAGAACTGAAGATATTTTTCCCATAAGAAACAATGGAAAAGCAAACAATTGGTTCTGATGACCAAAAATTACACTTGTAAATTTATTCTTCCAGGACTTTAACAAACTTCATTATGATTTCTTTCTTTAACTCTATTACAGTCCTCATGCTATCATGCAGTTTTCCCCTTAGCTTTACTGCTGGTATCTCTAACTTTCTTTGGATCCTGGTTATGATATTTTATAATTTGCAACTAAAGTGTAAAATAAAAGCAGAGTAATGCATGTTTTAACATGCTAACACAAGTGCATGTATTTGAATGGGTGAAAGTGGTGCTGAGACTGAAGCATCCCCCCTGTGATGCATTAGGAAGAATTTAACAGAAATCCCTGTTAAATTTCTGGTTGGCTTGCCATTTTCCCTAACCAGAGCTACAAACTTAGGGTAATAAAGATGATTATTTTCCTATTTTTTTCTTCCAAATTAGCTATTTTTGCCTGATACATCTGTCACCCACCTATCTTGTCCTTAAATCAGGTAGGTCTATGTTTTCAGTAAAGCTTCTGGGTTTTCTAGATTTCTACTCAGTGGTTAAACCACTGCTCTTGATCACCATGAGGGAGAGTGTGTGGTAGTGACAGGCCCACAAGGCCACACTTTCTCAATTCTTAATTGAAGCTGTATCTGTTTTTCCAAGAATAAATGCCTCTCAATTTGTTGCCTCCTTTTTGTTGATTTTCTATGTCCTAAAATTTATTTTTTTCAAAAATTTTATATAGCATTATATTGCTTATATTTTGGAGAGTGTTTGTGTGGGCATATCTAGAAACTTGTATTTCATAATTCTTGGTACTCTGTCTCATAGAAGTTTTAATGAAATTGTTCCTTTTTAGGTTAATTCCAGAACACTTCTGTTTTTATTTGCTCTGTAAATAGCATGATTTTCCAACGGTCAGTTCTCAGCATTCTTCTTTTCTCTTAAAGCTCAAACTTCTGATTGTGAAAGGAAGGGCAAATAGCTACAGCTACAGCTACAGCTGTCTGGATCAGATGTGGAACATGGAGTAAGAAAAGATGGCTAGGTCAGAAAGAAGATGGTGGATTAGAACATATTGGGATAGGAAAGAGACTCAGGATGGTACGCTACCTCGTGTTCCAAAGCTCAGCATCAGTGACAATATAAGGTATAGAATGGAAAAGATTGTTTAGCATGATAAACTTCATTGATTCTAGGAGTGACATTGTAAGTATACTTGACAGAGGAATGGAGACTGTGGGCTTTTGTGTATAAAGATCTACATAATCAAATTAAATTAACTTGAAAACATATATTTTTTATTCTCCTCCCCTATAATATAAGTATACCTATAATTCAATATTTTAACTTTCCAAAAATTTGTCTACTGTTACCATCTAAATAATAGGAAATATACTTACATAATTATAACTCTAAAAATGGCTGGGGAGAAGACCTACATATGTTTAGATTAAGTGGGCAGAATGCTAACAAATTATCTAAAGAGAGTGAGTATTAAAGAGGAAAAGGAAACTTATAATTGAGAAGGAATATAAGTAAGAGTAATGAGATAATAGGTGGAAGGGAATAAATAGATTTGAGCAGGTCTTAATAGAAATGAGGAAAAAAATCGTAAAAGCCCCAAATAAGATCAGACTCTTTTACTAAGGAGAATAGTCTGAGTCTGGGGATTCTAACTCATACACATAAGAAAACAAACATTAAATACACTTTTTTGACTATGGTATTTTCTCAGTGAACAAGACACACTATTCAGTATTTTTATCTGTGTAAATAAAAAAATTCTGCAATGTTGACAGAAAAGTTTTAGTTTAATATAACCAATTACCCATCCCTCAAAGATGTCAAGTGTCTGCATGCTACAGCACACATCACTGCCCAGAACATCCCCAGTATCTGTTCCCTACAACCAATCTGCATAGCTATGCAAAAGGTAGGGAGAGCTACTTAACTCAAGCTAAACTATCTCTTTGAGAGCTACATGGTAATTGAGGACATGCTAAATTGAGTTAAGCATGTTACTATAATTTACTTAGTACGTGAAATAATCTTATTTACATGTTTTCTGATTGATACATTAGGTTGATTAATTATTCTCAGTTCTTTGCTGTTCTCCCTGAAAGAGAACAACCTTGACGTGAGGTTTGTCCACTTGACTTTCTTCCTTGCTCATCTCCTTGTGCTATGAATCTAACATATTCCAGTTATAGGCCGCTCTTTCAGCCTAGTCCTTAGAAGTAAAAATCCATGTTATGCATAACCATATATGAAACATAGCTAATATGTAACATGAGAAAAACATAACCCTTTGCTGTTTGTAGCCACTAAAATTTGTAGGTTATTTATTATACAATATAACTACTGGGAACTGACAAATCCATCTTATTATCTTCATGTTGTAGGTGTTAAAACTGAATCACAGAAAGTTATAAATGTTGTATAATTGCCTGAGAATGTACTATAAAGGATTGGTTGGCCTGAGATTCAAATCTATGCTCTTCTCATTTTTAATATTTGATTTAACATACCTTGGATATATGTGATTCTTTTTGTCTCAGTTACTTTTCTTGTTGCTGGAATAAAATTCCTGACACCCACAAGTTAAAGGATGAAAAATTTATTTTGGCTCCCAGTTTGTAGAAGTTTCAGTCCATAGTTGGCTGGCTCCAAGGCATAGTAGAGTGGTATGGCAGAGGATAAACAGTCCATGGCAGGTCATGCAGGAAGCAGGAGCAACAAGCGGTAAGCCTGCCTTCTTTCTGTCCCTTATATTCCACAAGCCTATTGGTTGGTGCCACCTACACTAGGGTGTGGCTTCCCATTACCCACCAATCAGTAAACTATACCAATTCTCACACCCTTAGTCCACATTCACACACCCTAAATTCACCCACCTCCAAAAAGCCCCACTTATGAGTGCCTGAGGCTTTAGGGAGACATCTAGACACAAGCCATAGCACTTTCTTATTATTATTCTGTCCTATGATTATTCAGACCAAGTCCTTTGTAATTCTACATAGTACATCATTGGTGACTTGATGAGAAGTCACCCCTAGATTCAACTATATGGAAATCTGGAATGAGAAAAAAAAATTGTTAATAGAGTTAACCTGTAGGATCACTTTCTTTTTTGAAAGTATCATTGGATTTACTGAAAGGTTTGCAGGAACAGGCATACTTTACAACCCTCCTACATCCTTTTATCTATATATGAAATTACTCTTTGGGAGGAAAGGCCTTAATTGACTTTCTTATGTCCTAGTTTGGGCTCCTGAAGGACAGCTTGAGCCAAGTATTTGATTGAGAGTATAGTTTCTCTAGGAAATAACACAAAATATGGGAGTGAAGGGGTAAGACAGAGAGGAGAACAAAGCCAAACCACATGCATTAATGAGCAAATTAACATGTGTTAGACAACTAGGCTCAAGTCTTGTCTGGAAATCTTGGGAGGTTGTATAGAACGCACTTCACAAGGTTATGGAAGGAATAAGGAAGCTTGTATATTTGTCATTTGACTCTCATCCTTCATTGGCTTCATTCTCCTTGGGGAATCAATTCATGCATAGTCTGTCTTATCTCCCAGGGCCTACCATAACAGAAAAAAAAACCTTGTAAGACAGAATAATACAGGTCCATAAGTTAGAAAGCTTCCAACTTCCTTAATAATTGTGAATGCCAAGACAGTATGGGTGGGGCATTCAATCTCTAAATATCAGCAACTTAATAATAACAGCAAAACCTTTTTCTCACTAACACAAATACATAACAAGTTGGCAGTAGTGTGTTCAGTGATTCTTGGACCAGACTGATTGAAAATTGGCAATACTTGTGCATAAATCAACATAGCTATGGAAGATAAAACACAAATAATTAAATTCACCTGCCTAAATGTGACACACATCATTTCTGATACCTCATTAGCTGAATATACTCACTTGACCCTTCTTAAAAACAGGAAAGCTAGAAAACCCAGTTTGACATGTGTAGAAAATAAATGGAGCTGAATATTATGAGCAGCACAGTTTACCAGTCCTAGTCACCAAATGTTTGGTTAACTCTCTTCTTATGTGCAACATGTATTCACCCTCTCCCTAAAAAAGGCCACACTAAAGTCTACTCAGGTTACCCATGCCCTTCTTATCTCTGTACCAGTAGACAGTGGTGGAATAGGATAATAGCAATAAATACTCCCATTTGGAAATGGAAACTATAAGAGATACATAGCAATGACAATCTGTAGCAATTCTTGTACCGTACTGGGAGGAGTCTTTAAAAGGCCACCTACAAGAAAGATAATATTCTTTGATTAAAGTCTAATTTGGCTCCCAAGAAGAGCTTCCTTGTCTGTTTCCTGCATGTATCATGACTGTATATTATAGGCCAGTAGTGTCAAACCTATGGCACATGTGCTGCAGCAGGCTGTTTGTATCATTGAAAGCTCTAAAAGGTTTGCCATCACTGTTACAGGTTATCATTCATTTTCTTTTATTCTTTTGGGTCAAATTTAAAGAGAACATTGATGATATGCCCTCCTTGGAGACTGAATAGATTTCTTATCCTGCTTCCTTCCCATAAAAAGCTGGGGGGCCTAATTTATTTTAAGTCTTCCACAGCATCATTTCCTTTAGTCTAGGCTAATGATTCTTTTGGCAAAGAACTCTCCTAAAATCTTAGAAAGTTACTTAAATATATTGGATTTTATGCTATTTTCTTGGTCAGTAATCACACTCAAAATTCTTATGAAGGTCCAGTCTCATGTCTGTTATATTTCTCTTACTGTATGCCTTTGCCTCTCCATGTAGTTGGAAATGTTTTGAGTCTATGAGGCTTTGGTAGAAAAGTCACACAGCTGGTCTTTTTTTCCCTCTGAATCATTTCATTTGACTGAAAGAATTTATTTCAAACTATTTCCTTTCAGAAGTTTTTAAGCAGTTGTGTAAAAGCCACACATCAGTTAGATTCTTGCTGCAACTTTTGTCACTCCAAAGACTTTTTCACTTTTGTCACTCATTATTTGAGGCTGAGAAGCAATTGTTTCTACTGTACTTAAACATTTCTAAAATTGTGGGCCCTCCTTTTTCCCTTTCATTCCATCTTAAAACCTGGCCAATTATTTACTCTTTTTATTTGATACTTTGTTAAACGTAGCTACTAGCCACCGATACATGCTAACTATTCTGTTTTTCTCTATTCCCTATTGCTAAAATTACATTAAGTTCATGATTAATTTTCTGTTATTATAAACATCAGTTTTACTAAATATTTTGTTAGTGTTCATAAAATTCAAACTTTCCTATATATAGGAGGAATAAAGAACCAAGTATTTATAAAACAGAGCAATGACTACCAGAATTAGTGATTAGGGATAGAACCTGAACACAAAAGATTCACATAGTGACTTCTATCTCTTGGTAGACCTGAGGCAGGGAAGCGTCTGAGATCACCATCTGAATATGCTCACATTACCTACTAATGCAGTCATACAATGTAGTTCTGATCATATGCCTTCTACCTGCCTGGAAATGTATGACAAAAGACCTTTTGGAAATGTTACACATTTTAGAATTGTTACACAAAATGTTAGTGTTTGAGAAAGCTTTTAGTCCAATTAGCATTGATGATTTATACCACTAATATAATGAATATGTATTGAATATTTGTTATGTATCAGAAAGGGTGCTAAGCAGTTTATGTGTGGTTTTTCTATGTAATTCTCCCAACAATGAGGAGGTACTATAACTATTATTAGGAATATTTTACAAATTGAAAAACTGAGGCCAGAAAAGTTCCAATGACTTGCCTAAGATGGCACAGACAGCAAGTGATAGGTGTTGAATTCAAATACAAATTCACCTGGTCTATTTTTATCATCACCAAACATTGGATGATACCTCTTCTTATGTCGAGTATTCATTATTCATTATGAAATTTTCATTCTCAGCATTTTCTATTTTAATAATCTATCATCAAAATTCATTTGTTCCTCTTCATATCAAAAGGCAGTATCTCTGAGTTATATAATAAACATAAAGAAATAGCTTTGCTAAAGTAATGCCAGTACAAACCAAATCCCCAAATCCCACCGTGTTTAATTATTGTGTCCAGATGCTGGGATGACAAGTTTTATTTACATGTCCTTAATTTATTTCCATGCTTGGTCTGGTTCCTCTTTGCTTGCAACTGTTCTCTGGGGCATTTATGGTTAATGGAACAACAAGATCAATAAGTAGGACTGTTTTATTAGCCTAAACAAATGGCAGAATAACTGTCCTGATGGTGCATTCTTCATAGATGTATTCTCAAGACTTTGGTGTTTGCATTTTATAACAGGCATTTGACAGGGAAAACAGATTGATGGATGAAAAGAGAATTCTAGTGAATCTGTGAAAACCCCTGTGTCCATCCATGCTTGAAGTCAGGCAACTTGTCTATTTCTCCTGGTAAATTTTTTCTTTCTTTCTTTCTTTCTTTCTTTCTTTCTTTCTTTCTTTCTTTCTTTCTTTCTCTTTCTTTCTTTCTTTCTTTCTTCTTTCTTTCTTTCTTTCTCTCAGGGTTATTTAAGAACAGTTATGTGGAGTGGTGGTATGAAATGCTATAGCATATTACATCATAGGTTCATTTTCTGATGGTTAAGTGCTTTTAGTAATACTTTCTATTCTTCATTTAAATTTCACTTAAATAAATATCTTTTTTGAGACAAGGTCTCACTAAGTCACTGAGTTGCCTGGGCTAGGTTTGAATTATCATTCTCCTGCCTCAGTTTTCCAGAGAGTGGGGATTATAGGCATGTACCACCATACCTAACTATAAATACCTTCTTTTATTCAAAATCTATATTTAAAAATGGATGCCCCAAAGGACACCGATTGTCACTCCTAGTTTATAAAGCTATTGCTATGGCTTATATCTAGATATCTCCCCAAAGCCTTATATGATCAAGGGTGGGGCTTTCAGAGGTTGCTGGATCTAAGGTGTGTGATGCTGGAATAAAGTATATAAGGATATGTGATTACTAAACTTGTCCTTTGATTGGTTTGGCATAGTTCTGGGTGTAGATAATAGGAAGGCCCTCTCTGGGTGTGGGTGGGATCACCCAAAGGGCGGGTAGCCTGGAAGGGGTAAAAGGGAGAGGCAGGTTGCTACTGATGCTCTTTCACTACTTCGCAGCTCTAATGCCTTCTTCCTACCGTGAACTCTTTCTTCTCTGTGAGCTCCTTTTCCATACCACCCTGCCTTGGAGCCAGCCAGCTATAGACTGAAGCCTCTACAAACTATGAGCTACAATAAACTTTTCCTCCTTTAACTTTAGGTGTCTGATATTTTTGTCTCAGCAATAAAAAAAGTAACTAAGACACCTATGTTGGAACTTATTTTTCTTAAACTACATAATGATGTTCACTTCAAAATTACTTAAATACAATGTTGTATTTTGATATCAGCTTTTAAATCCTTAAAAGAAAGAGCTCTCATTAGTTTTCCATGATTTATTTAACTGATTGCCACAAATTTAGGGGGTTTAAGATGACACAATTTATTCTCTTAAGGTTCTTGAGGTTAGAAGTTAGAAATAAGTATCACCGGGCTAAAGTCAAGGTATAGGGAGGGCTGTGCACCATTTGATGTCTCTGTGGGAGAATCCTTTTCCTTGCTTTTCCAGCTTCTAGGGCTATATTCCTTGCATTATTAGTTTATGGCTATTTCCTTCATATCCAAAGCCAGCAGCATAGAATCTTCAGAGCTCTCGCCTCTATCATATTACCTTTCCTCTGTAGCAGTAACCACTCCACCTCACTCCTATAAGGATACTTGTGATTACAATTAGAGCCTGCCCAGGTAATCCCAGATATTCTCCACATCTCACAGTCCTATGACATCTTTTGGCATATAATAATATTTACCTTTTTGCCACATAAGGCAGTGATCACTGTTTCCAGAGATTAGAAGTAGTTATTTTTGGAGGATATTATTTAATTTACCATACAGCCTTTTTGAAACTGTTTCTGTATTTGTTATAAACTCTACTTTGAGGCTAATGTCTTATCACATATATTTCTACATATTGTTAGGACTGAAGTTTTGAAAAAAATGTATAAAATGTATCAAAAAGTTTACTTAAGAGGAATTTTTTTCTTCTTAACTAAGTAAAATTTTGATACACTTAATGTAAATGTTTATGGTTCCAATTTTGTCCTTGAATGCCAGGAATTTCAAAACTTAATTTGCTTTCTAATAACATATTTACTGTCTTTTTCTTTGTAGTTTTGATTCCAAATTGTAACATTTTGGTAAGCATAAATTACATATATGTGTGAATGTGGATATGGATATGTCAATGTAAATCATCTTAGTCTTTTAAAGAAAGAAGCAGGCTACCAGACAATATGCTAGCAGTACACATATAGGCCAGAAGAGAGGGTATATGTGTAAACAGGATAAAATAAAAATAAAGCATATATTGAAGTGGTTTCCTGGGGTAAAAGGATTCCCATGAGAGGTAGAATTTGAATTGGATTCTTCAGGTAAAAAAATTCTGAGAAGAAAAAGGGACACTAATAAGTTTCACATCAATGGAAGGACTTGCTTAGTATTTAGTACTTTCTTGAAACTTTCCATATATATGACAGACACTGTTCTATGTACTGAGACTACAACAATGAACAAAAGAGATAAAGCCCTATTCTCAAGGTATTTGTATTCAGGAAAGGGGAAAGACAATAAAATAAACAAATGCGTGTAGAGTCAGTAAAATAGTAAAATATATGATAAAGATGATTGTCACATTCCGGGAACAGAGATGGCCCATGTACTTGGAATAGTGGTTCTCAAGCTGGGGTGACCTTTTCTCCCAAGGGACATGCAATAACACACAGAGACACTCTTGATTGTCACATCTTGGGAGGAGTTACTGGCATCTTATGGTAGAGGCCAAGAGGTGGCCAAATATACAATACATGGGGCTGACTCCCACAACAAAAGGATATATGGCTCAATATATTGGTAGTGTTGAGAAACTATGGGCTGGAGCTTAGAGGATGAAAATGAAATAGGTAGAAACTGAAGTCATAGAAGTTGGCAGAGGCCAGCTCCTAAAAGATGTTGGCATTGGCAATACTTACCTTTCATTCTGTTTGTAATGAGAAGCCGCTGGGAAGCTTCAAGTAAGGCAGCTAAATGATCTCATTTACATTTTAAATAACCACTTTAGCTGTTGGGTAGAGAATGAATTATAGTTGATTTCACACGAATTAAAAAGAAAACAATAAGAAAGCTGTTAAAATAATCCATGTGAGCTAATAATAATGATCACAACGCTTTTAAAGCATGTCCTGAAATGCTTTGATACTCATTCAAGAGGTGGATTGTAATTTCCCTTCCCATGACAGTGGGCCAGATTCAGTAACTTGGGTCTCATCAATAAAATGGAAAGAACCATGTGACTTCTGAAATTAAGTCATAAAGGGATTCCATCTTCCCCCTTGCTCATTCTCTGGAGAAAACAGAAGACATGTCATAAGGACACCCAAGAATTTTAGGGAATCCCATATGATGAAGAATAAAGTTTCTGTCCAACACCATGCAAGGAACAAAGCCTTCTGTGAAAATCAAGTTAATAAGCCATTTTGGAGATAAGCCTTCAGATTATTGCAACTCTGGCAGAAGTCTTGGCAGCAACTTCATGAGATCTTGATCTAGAATCACCCAGCTAGGTCACTCTCAGATTTCTGACTCACAGAAAGTGAGATAAATATTTATTGAGGTTTTGGAATATTTTACTATGATGCAATAGATATGCAATATAGGCAAACAACCATGGTGCACTGAGGTGTTACTGTGGGGAATATGGAATGGGAGGTAGAGAAAAGTAGCTATAAATACCAGCTATAACAATGTGACAAAATACAGAAAGCAAGACTATAATATTTATGACTTTTTATTTAGCTTGATAGGTTTACATATATATTAAGCAAATATTTTTGTTTTCTTTTTCTCTCCTAATATGCTACCATCTAATATATATATATAATACATACATATATATATGTCTGTATATATATTATATATACATATATATGTATGTATATATATAACATATACATATATATGTATGTGTATATATATATATTTTTTTTCTTTTTAGTACTGGGGATTGAACTCAGGACCTTGTGCTAGTGAGTCAGGTGGTGGAATCCCTGCGCTAAATCCCTGGCCCCATCTAATATATATTAATAATAATTAACTTTATACTTGAGATTTAAGTTACAGGTATAAGAATAGCTAGAAGAGTGAACAAGGAGACTTTCTATCTTTGAGGAGGAAAAGGGTGAGCATGTTTACATTGGTATATGGAATAGCTGTCTGATATTAGGCAGAAGAATGATTTTGTTACCATTTCTTTATTTGGAAATTAGTACAGTTAGGTTTTCAAGATCTTTGTCTAAGTGCCAAGTTGGCAAGGTGTGTGCTGTGGTGTCTTTGTAATGAGTCAACTTGCCTGGGCTGAACTGAGCTTCCTAGAATTCTATTCTCTGCATGTTTCTAGTTAGGGTGAGTCACAAAGATATTTTATTAGTGTGAGCTTTGGAAGTGACATCACAGTCATTTTGCTTTTTTATACTCAGTGGCTTGAGGCAGATGATTTTGCAGCTCATATCTATTGCTTATCTGCTGAATTGTCTGGTTGATGTGGGGTAGCAATCAGGCCTCTTGACCTTGCTTTTCTTTCAATTTCCACTGGCCTGTGAGTCAGGGGTGTATCTAATTCTGTGATAAAGGGCCCCAGCTTCTCTTCCAGAGCACCTGACCATGGGAGGAAGTGGGAACAAATATGGATTATGGCTTGTCTTTGTGAGTTTCCCCATTCTCCCCTACTTCCCCCCCGTTCCCTTCTAGCCCACAGCCTGTATTGTAAGTTTTAAGCTGCTATTGTAAGTGCATTGACAACAGCTTGGAGAGACCTTTTAACCAGCTTCCTCTAAAATTCCTACAGTAAGGGACACATACACACACACACACACACACACACACTCACTAGAGTGCATCATCTTTGACTGAATCCTGACTTCTGTGTTAGTGGAGAAGTGATGAGAAGTGGTTGGATCTGTAGTATAAATTAAAGATAGAACCAATTGTATTTCCTGGAAATTTTGATCTGACTGTTGCAAGACAGAGAAGAGTCAAAAGATGACTTTTATTTTCTTAATCTAAATGTCCTGATAAAATTAGAAAGCCTGCAGTGGGGTTCAGGAGAGGGAAAGTAAATAGGAAATTTTGTTTTTAAAACTTTACATTTGAGATGCCTAGACATCCAAGTAAAGGTACCAAGCAAGTAAACTGATATAAAAATGTAGCTCAGAAAAGAAGTTCAAATTAGAAATAAAGAATTAGGCATCATAAACCTGGTATTTGAAAGGTATATGAAAGGTCCCCAACACCCAGACTGTGGACCCTTACAGCATCCTGTTAGGAAATATTCCACATAGCAGATGTGAGTAACTGGCAAACTAGAGAAGCTTCATCTGAATTTATAGCCACCCTTCCTTGCTCACATTATGCCTGTTAGATAAGTAGTGGCACTAGATTCTCATAAGAGCTTGACCTCTACTGTGAATGGCACATGTGAGGGACCTAGGTTGTGAGCTCTTTATGAGAATCTAATCCTTTATAATCTGAGGTGGAGCTGAGGTGATGATGTTAGCACTGGGGAACAGCTGCAAATATAGATTTAACCATAGTGCAGGAGATTGACTGCACAGAGACTATAAAAAATAAATGGTTTATAGACTTATAAGAAAACCCTATCAGTGAGTGACAGGGGACAATTAAGCTCCACCTGGTGGCAGGCTTTATCATGGCAAGTGAGTTGATGTAGTTCAGTTGTTTAGGTACATCTTGTATCAGGAGTTAAGTCAAACTCCAACACTTACTTGGCCTGACCATTATTTTATTTACCACTTCTATCACCACTTCCAATCAGTTTTGGTCAGCCCACAGGCTAACACTAGCCAGATAAGTTTTTAAAAGACATTGGAGGGCTTCTTTGAAACAGGAAAAGACACAATTTGAGATAGAAGATGCTAAGACCCCCCCCCCAAGCTTCTTTTAAAAATAAAACACCACAAGTCCTGCTTAAATTATGGGTTCATTTCTACAGATAATTAACATTATCCAAGCACACTTTGTGTAATATGTGATAACCAGCTATCCAGTAAAGCCATGAAACCTTCAAAACTGCTTTGCCACATGGAGACAAAGCACCCTGGATTAAAAGACAAATATCTGGAATTTTCAAAAGAAAAGATGTGAACATGAAGAATAGAAGGAATTACTAAAAGCCACTACTTCATCAAAAGTGTCTGCACTGCGAGCATCATTCTTATTGGCTAACTGCATTGCCAGTGCTAAGAAGTCCTTTACTCTTAGTAAAGAGATGTCCCTGCCTGTTTCTAAGGACACTGTCATGAATTTTTAGGAGGGGCTGCAGTTCAAATGGTGGTATATGCCTCTTTTTTGCCCAGCATCTTAGCTAGACAAAATGATAGAATATCAGAGGATATTGAGACACAATTATTAGAGAGGATTAACAGTTAACTGTAATATGCAATGTAGGTTAATGAGTCTTCCAGTGTTGACAAGGCAACAATTTTTTGTGCAATACATTTTTAAGAGGATGTGCATGAGGATATGATATATCCACTTTTGTTGCTAACCAACACCACAGCTACAGAACTGTTAAGCTTTGAATGATTATGTATCAGGCAAATTGTATTGGTCAGTTTATGTTGGGTACAGATGGAGTGGGTGCTCTGACTGGACATCTTTCTCGTTTTATACTTGGGTCAAGGAGGTCACTTCTGAACGTTAGTCTATGCATTGTGTCATCCACAGCCAGCATCACCAATGCTGGCTAGCTGACAAATGTTAGCTGAATTTAACAACGCATTGTAGGATGTGATTAAAATTATCAATGACATTAAAGTACATTGCCTCAACTCATATCTGCTCATGCAGCTCTGTGAGGAGATGAATGCAAAGCACACACATCTTCTCTTATATATAGAAGTGAGATAACTTTCTAAAGATACATCACTACCCAGGGTTTTTGATGTGTAAGAGCCATTCGAGATATTTCTTTTAAAAAAGCAGTCATCACTGGCAGGACGTTTCAGTGACACAAAATAGTTTGCAAAACTTGCTTACTCATGTGATGTACCCAACCTGCTCAAAGAACACAATCTGTTATTTTAGGGAAGAATGACAAATGTGTTCAAGTCAGCAAATAAAGTGGCTATATTCACAGCCAAACTAGAATTATGAGGGCAATGGGTAAATGTTGGGTTTTTGGCATGTTCTAAACATTAACAGAGATTTTGAGAGAGACTGATCCAGGGACTATCTCAGCTTTCAAAAGAGTTTGGGTATTACTTCCCAACTACAGAAGATCCTTGAACTGGAGAGGAATGGACTGATGGGCTGGGGATTTAGCTCAGTGGTTTCGCCACCTACTGGCGCAAGCACAAGGACCCAAATTCGATCCCCGGTACCAAAAAAAAAAAAGGAATATACTGATAACTCATTTGTGAACAAGCCAGGTAGTCAACTTTGTGCAAGATGAGGATCAATTGCTTGAGATCTCAAATGACAGTGGCTTTTAAAGTGCATTTGAGACAACTTCACATCTCTGTACATTCTGGATTAAAGTCAAGGTGGAATATCCTGAGGTTACCACAAAAGCACTGAAAAGCCTGCTTCCGTTTCTGCCATCTTATCTTGTAAAGCTGGATTTTCTACAGTCACAGCAACTAAAAAAAAATATGGAACAGGCTAGACAACAACAAAACACTTGGGATGTCACTGTCTCCCATCACCCAAGATGGGAAGATCTAGTTGCAGAAAAAGCTCAGGGCTCTGAGCTCACTGAGTCTGCTTATGGTGAGTTGTAAAATTATTTTATTATATATTACAACTTAATAATAATAGAAATAAAATGCAAAATAAATGCTTGAATCACCCTGAAACTATCTCCTTCACCATGTTCCATGGAAAAATTGTCTTCCATGAAACTGGTCCCTGGGGCTAAAACATTCTACATAATATTTAAAACAATGGAACTGGTTAATTCCCATGGGAAGATGGTATAGACAAGGAATAGATGAGAGATAATTACAGAGCCCTCCAACGTTTAGAAGTAAATCAGAAGAAATGACACTGACAAGGGGGCCTCACAGGAAACAGTCAGAAAGGTAGAAATAAAACATGGTGTCTCCTAAGAAGAGCCAAGAATACAGAGTAATCAATAAGTGTGAAAAATATATTGCAGAACTATTGATGTTTCCAGAATAAAAGGAAGTTCCCATACTTTAAGCACTGTCAATACAATCGCAGCTCCTTCACCTGTGTACTTCAATCGGCTGGAGTACAGAGCGATCTAGAGCCCTACATATTACTTACCATCCCTTCCATCCAACAGTATTCATGATTGCTACTGCTAATCTCATTATGCTACTTATCCCTTTGATGGTTTTAATGACTAACCATTAGAAACTCAAATCATCAAGCCATTTTTCCTTTTATCCCCTAAAATCTCACCTCCTTATGGCTTAGTACCTCTCGTCATCCCCATCAACATCAAGCATCAATTTTTCTCTCTCAGAAACTCCTAAAACAGTTCCATTGTGTCCTCCAGCATTTATTGTCAGTCTCCAGAAAAATGCCCTCTTTTGTAATCATTCTATTCAAATACATCTAAAGCTGACCCTCCCTTGAGGTTCTGATTTCCTTATAGCCCTCTCAAGTGGTAGCATTTTCTCTCTCATATGCCACATTATTTAGAATATGTGGGTTAAGTGTCCTCTTGTGTTACCATTTCTCAACTGGAATTACTATCCATAGCTGGTTTGTTATCAGACTATCTGAACTTGTAGTCATTTACTGACACCTCCCCCTAGAAAACCCAAGTCACTCTTTTGCATTTTAGCTCCTTAATTATTGACTCTTCCCAAGACAATTCAGCATGGTTCAATAAGGATGTTAGTTTCTATGAAGATAATCTTTGAATCATCCTGGAATATTAGATTAGTTAACTGGCTCACTTCACCTACAATAATCATGTGCCCCTTCGCATCCCAGTCACCCACTCCATGGTTCGCCCTGTATCTTGTCATTATCACTAACTTCAACTTCTCCAATAACTCAATGTCATGCACTTTCTAGTTTTAGTTTATCCCTTAAAGTACCCCATATCTTATTATCTTTTAATTTCCAGGATCTACAACTCATTGATAACATTTTCATTGTGCCTACCCCTGTCACAACTTCACTATATCCCCTTACCTGGTTTAAATTCCATGGTTCATCATTATAAACTGTCCCTTTAATGAATTATCAGGTTTCTGGAACCCTTCTGTATTATACTTGTCTAGAAAAACTCCAGCCTTGGTTAAATCAAATATTCCAACTATTTTTAAATCTGTACCTTAACTACTGAATGTAGCTAGAGAAACTCACAAGTATGGTGATAATTAAACTTTGAGTTCATATTAACTTCAAAGAAGCCCCTACTAATGGCATTGCAGTCCTAATATATTTCCCTAGTTCTTTCATTCTCTAACTTATAGGTGACAGTTTCATCCCATATTCTTAAGGGTTCATCATCTTTACTCTCTTGAGTCAGAGCTGATGGTCTTGCTTTTTAGTTCACTGAGAAAATAAAAGAAAACCTCATCACCATGAGTAACAACACACTTGCATTTATGCCAGTTTGTTATGTCATCCCTCTATTCTATGGATTAACTGACCTTTCTACTAAAAAAACATATCTTTCTACTAGTCTATTTCTTCTCTTTTACTTCAGGGTATATTTATAGTAATTCCCCCATCTCTCATGTGTTATCAGTTTTCCATTCCCTACTTCATTGTAATCTTAGTTTACAAATAGGCTATTATTTTTCATATCTGAAATAAAGCTTTTTTGACTATAATTTCTCTTTCTCACTTACTACCTCATTTCTCTGTTCTTCATAGCAAACATTTCCAATTATTTGCCTATATTTGTAATGTCTAATTATTCTTCAATCAGTCTGCCTTGAACCCACTCCATATAGGCTTTCTTCTCTTATCCACTGACCCTATTCTTGTCAAAGTTTCCATTACCTCCTTGATGCTACACCTAATGTTAATTCATAGACAACCTTTTACTGAACCTATCAGCTGTCTTTTACATAGACTTCTTGAATATTATCCATTCTTGACCTCTAGAACTTTAGCCTATCTCTTTTTTGCCTACCTACTGACTACTCCTATTTGTTGCTGGCTCTTTCTCCTTGTCCCTGACTTCCTAACTTTGGAATGAGGTAGGATTTTTTTAAATCTATATACACAGTGTCATGAGAATTCTTAGTGTTTGAGTTCCATGAATGGACACTAAGGGTGAACATTTTTCAAATAGCTCTATGAATGTATTATGCACAAATTTGTGTTTGTTGGATGTTCTGCTCATCTGAAAGACCCAATATACAAAGGCCTTTTTTCCCTTCTCCTATTTGCCTCAGCAATATCTTAAATTGCTTATTAGACCAGGTATGCATTCAGAATGTTAATGAGGACTTGCATGCTCATCTATTAAATTATAATGACATGTTAAAATTCAGAAATTCAGTGTCATCTTTACTTTTGAGCTTAAGCCACTAATGAAGACACAGAGTCAAGGTGATTTTCAGATCATGTTAAAAGGGTAACTAATGTAAAAGGATGAGAATTTCTATCCTGGACTGCTTTCCATTTCAAAGTTGAGGACATTGTTCATCTGGCAATAAAGATAGAAAATTTATAAGGATATGCAAGGCAGATTATGGTGTGACCTAGCTGTTGAATATTTCATCTGTACCATAAACAAAGAAGGATGAGGAACATTTACTCTCCATTTCAAAGACCATACATGAAGAGAGGTTGTGGAGTAGGAAACCAGCATAATTAAATTTCAGTCTTTAAAATGTCACTGCATTTTAGATATTTCTGAATATGGATTTTACTCTTAATTTTTTATTAAGCCTTAAAACCTCCTTATCTCATTTGGTGAACAAGTCATTGAAGAACAACAACCAAGAGATTATAGATTCCAATTACATTATAGGTTTCTGAACTAAATGTCATCCCAGTATTTAATTATAGCAGTGATTAATATGAGAAGATTTTCTTATCTTTATAACTTGCTTATACTATAATACAAAACTTGCTAAGAGTTCCTAAGCCCATGAAAGATTATCATGGACATTGGCAGAAAGTTAAAATTGGAAATGCAAAATTAATTGTCTGAAATTTTAGTGATCATGTATTCTTACTGTAATGGATGGCTCAGAAATTTTGGCACATAGTAAAAATATGAAGATAAAGGTTAGACCAAATGTCTCTGAGGGAAACATCAGGAGACCTTTAAAAGACAGGATGTTTGTCTCTTCTGATGTCAAAGTCTCTGACATCAACTGAATCCAACAATGTCCTTGTTTTACTGTTAGGTCAGCAGTTAGTAATTTTATCTGATTCAGGTAAAATTGCTTATGATATTCCAATTTTTGTCTTAATTCTGATATAAGGGTCATTTCATTTTTAGGTTTTGTGTTACATTTCTTTATATATGTTTGTATTATAATGTATCTATACACATACATATGCTTTGTAGTAAATTTTATCACTTTTAGCTAGAATCATTATTAAAGAAAATCATTATGAATTACTTTGGTTTTAATAAAGGAAATATTTTACACTACAGGCTTAAAATGAATTTTCTTATATCCCTAATAATTTAGCATATTATAATAAATATTTGTGCTCATTCAAGGGTGCTAAAGAAACCATCTGTGATAAATATTAATCATTAGGAATTTAATACATGTACTCAGTATACTCAGGTATCTTTGAGGCACTGCTGTTCAACTTTTATAAGTATAAATTAGAGATCTGAAGTCATAAACAAAGCTATGATATATCAGCATAAGGCAGAGGTTGGAAGCAGGTGGCCCACAGTGATGTTTTATTTTTGCCAACATGGTATATTTAAAAACTGAGTATTCAGAAAGACAACTGAATTTCTTCAGTTGAAATATCGGTGTATCAGAGACTGCTTGGTCTATATTCAGTTGTATACTAACAGATGTTTAACATCCCAGTTTAAAAAGATCCTGACTTCTATCATTTACCAGTCTCCAGCATAAATATTGCTATCATGAGTGATTTCAGTGGAACACTACCGAAGTGGAATTGGGAACAAGTATACACAATGCATTCTCACAAATTGGTATAAGCCAGCTCCAATACACAATTGTCTATATTATTCTTCAACAAAATCTGCTGAAGTTAGTAAGTGCCCTTTTAGGTGACATAATCTCTGATTCTTCATGTTCCCTACATCATCAATGCCATACATTTAGGTAACTTAATTTGCATAAGGATTTTGTTTGTGTCTGTGGCCTGTGGCATAAAGAATAGTTATAGGGAACATAATAAATTGGGGACAGGAAAAGGAAACACAGATGCATTGTTTCAATAATTATTCATCTGTAGAACATAGCCCCAGTCTATTTCTGGAGAACTTGGCCTTTGCAATCATTGGTAGACAAAGGTTGGAGCAGACACAAACCTGCTGGTAGTGCTGGGATTGCACTGCGGGGTTATAAGAAAATAGTTGTTTTGAAAGGGAAGTGGCTTCTCACACTGTTTGTTTAGGGGTGGTGTCTTATTTTCGGCCCTTATAACAAATTATGGTAGCCTAGATGATTCAACAACAGACATCTACTTCTCATGTTGTAGAGGCTAAGAAATCCAAGAAGATGCTGGCACATCTGATGTCAGGGGAAGACCCACTTGCTGGTCAGCAAATGGTCATTTTATTGGTGTGTCTTTCACATAGTGGGCCACAGAGAGAGAAAAAGCAAGCCTTTTCATGTCTTTTTGTAAGGGAACTAATCTTATTCAAGAGGGTTCCACTCTCGTGAACTAATTACCTCTCCCAAGGCACAATCTTTTGATATCATCCCATTGAGGGTAAGATTTCAATATATGAATGTGGGGAATGCAGACATTTAGTTCCTTGTAGCTGGCAAGCTGAGAAAATATCTGGTGATTTAAAAGTGGCTTGGACCTCTGAGAATGTATGACTAGACAGTTGCTTGGTCTCTAAGAGGAGTGACTTGCCATATCTACTCTGGCCCTTTGTATACCCCACTGCTCTGCTTTCATGATCCAAGGCAGAGCTAGCCCAGAATTGGCACACAGGTCTGTGTAGGTTGTACACTGTGCAGCTCAAGAGAACATCTCTCCCATAGACTAAGTCTTGAATAGTCCTTTTAGTCTTTCAGTTTATTCCTGTAGGGAAGTACAGAAACATCTACCAAATGTGAACACTCAAAGGCTGTTTATTTGCAGATTTCCATAGCAATGGAGTCAACCACTGTCACTGCAATTTGTCAGAGACTCCAAGGCGGCTGGAGAGTGGTAAAGCTTTGTAGTGGAAAAGAAAGAAGACTCAGGTTTGCCATGATTTAAGACTGTTGACATGGGGAAGCTATAGGCAGGATAACTGGAATCAGCTCCCTATGGGATTGATTAAGGGCATGTATTTAGCTTTCTCTACTTGGTCTTAAGTAGGAAGTAAGAATAACAATCAGATCAACTGTCAGATATTAATCAAGACCTGGCCATTTGGGCTGGTCATTACAGAATTTATTATTTGGGTTCCTAGATTATTACCAGAGATAGCAGTCTGACTTTCTACAAGTCAGATTTATAGCCAGCTTGTTTCTTGAGCTGTTCATTGTACATAACTGATTGGTTTCCTGGGCAGATTGCTGTAAATTATGAGTCTCTGTCTCTCTATCTCTGTCTCTCTCTCTCTCTCTCTCT
>NW_004624784.1:4434834-4484434 GCF_000247695.1 Heterocephalus glaber
TGTGTTACTGGGGCTTGAACCCAGGGACTTCACATTGACCTACATCCTCAGCCCTTTTTTGTTTTTTATTTTTATACAAGGCCTTGCTAAGTTGCCCAGACTGAGCTTAAACTTGCAATCCTCCTGCCTTGGCCTCCAAAGCTTGGATCACAGGCATGTACCACTACATCTGGCCTCTGTTTTTATATATGGTCTGGACATTATCCATTTGCATATTCAATTTATCACCTGGTAGCCCTGGCTGTTCTTATAGAATACCTCTCTGTCATAAATTTTTGTTTCTGAGAGTATTTGCAAATTGAGTCTTCTCAATACCAGGTTCTCTAGCAGTTACAATAAGTTTTTACAAGCCATGTTTAAAGGCATGTTTTAAGCAGTTGATAGAATATTGGTGGGCATGGGGTAGAATGGTCTATGTCTCACAGCTTCAAAGGAACAGGAGAAATAGAGAAATAAACAGAAGAAAGCCAGCCTAACCCAAATAATAATGTTGAAAGTTTCAGTACTTCTTTGATGTTGGCTCATTATATTTTGGAGTTGTCCCAGTTTTAACTTATGCCTTTATTGGAAATGTTTCTACCTAAAATAACTAACCTTAGCTACCCATCTTGAGGTATTCAAGCCAGTGAAGGAGTTAAATATGTCTCATACACTTAACTGCTAAGATTGCAAAAGCAAAAGGTAAAGTCTATTGTAAAGGAGTAAATAATTAAGTGATATGAAAGTAAATAGAATAATAGAACATGACAAAGTTCCTGCCGGCTATTCTTCCTTGAAGATGACATGCCCTCATGCCTACATTTCTCTTTCTTTGGTCCTAATTAGTTATGATAGTTTTGCTGGGTAAGTTAATCTGGGTTGGAAGTTATTTGCTTGTACGGCTTGAAATACTGCACTCCAAGCTCTTCTGGCCTTCAGGGTTTGTGCTGAGAAGTCTGCTGTGATTCTAATTGGCTGAACTTTCTTTGTGATTTTTTGTTTTGTTTTGTTTTTCTCTGGCTCCCTTTAAAATTCTGTGGTTTTTTGCTGAATATCTGTAAATGTAATAAGGATATGCCTTGATGAAATTCTCTTTTCATCATAACTGTTTGGTGTTTCTATAAGCTTCGCTTACTTGTATTTCAAACTCTTCTTATGTTTGGGAAATTTTCTTCCATCATTTCTGTAAGCATGTTAGTGAATCCATCAGTGCTATCCTCTAGTTTTTCCTCTAACTCGTATTAGCCTTAGATTGGTCTAGTAGCTGCTGGATAGTCTTCTCTTGTTCTCTTTTTTCTTTTTGGCTTTTTTGAACTCCTTATCATAATTCACTATTTTGTCCTCAATATCAGACACTCTGTCTTTACATTGGTCATTTCTACAATATATAAACTCTATACAGTTTTTAATTTCAGGTATTTATGTCTAACATCTTTTTAAGGATTCCACATCCTTTTTGAACCTGTCATTCAAATTTTGAACCATTTTGGTTAGCTCATCTGATTTTTTATCTGTTTCCCTGAAATTCACCATGGGAATATTGAGTATAATTGCTGTGAACTTTTGGTTCTTTTCCTCTTTGAACTCATCAATTTTCTTCATCCCTTCTAAGAACTTTTCTTAGATTTCTGCTACCTGGTATTTGTGTTCTTCTCCCTTTGTGGCCCCTTGGACTGCCTTGGGAGAGTTGGGGGAGGTGTTCAGAGATCTTCTATTTCTTTGTTTTCCCATTCTCCTACTTGTATCTGTGTTTATGTGTGTGTGTGTGTGTGTGTGTGTGTGTGTGTATTTTAAATTATATATGGTTCCTTCTATTTTCTCCTCTCTTTTTTCTAGGGGGTTACTGCAGATTGGGGACTAGAGAAGTGAGGAGAGTTTATCGCTTATGTTGATATTTTTAGTAGGATGTTGCCTCCCTGTGAATAATTTTCAGCTTCATATGTGCAGTGCTAGTATTCACTCCTTCTTTATTTACTTGGGTGATTTTGACTCTGTCCCTATGTTTTGGTGGTAGAATTGCTTCTATTTATAACAGCATCCACAGATTCAATCTTACAACACTTCTATATGATAGTCCTTGCAGTTACTCTTCCCCTCTTTGGCTATTCTCTCTGCACACTATGACGGTTTATTATTTGTAGATGCTCTGAAGTGAGGTAGGTGAGGTGGGCTGGGGAGAATGAGAGGTAGTTGGATTAGTGTTAGACACTAAGGGGAAGTTTTGAATGGAAGGTGGTAGATGAGAAGAAAAGATTGATGTGGGATCTGATTTTATTGGAGTACTTTTAGTTGAGTTGAAGGTTTAATATTGAGAGTTTTCAAAGGATCTTTTGTTAAGGCTAGGAAGAGATATGGAGAAAAGGGGGTTCATTTTGTGATTGAGGAAAGCTATGTAGTTATCCAAACTTGCTCATAGAGAGAATGATAAGTTGGTAAGATAGGAACTAGCCAAAGGCTTAGGATGGGGAGGATCAAGAAATTGTATTAGTGAAGACAGGAGTGATTATGAAGGAGTTAAGTATGGTGAATTAGAAAACTTGGGAGGAGGCATTGACAGGTTTGGAAAAAGAACAAAGAAATGTGTTAATAATATTGTCTCAGGAGTTTGAGGTGAAGAGACTAAAGAACTAAGATGAGGGAGAGAACCTAGATATCTATTAAATCAGAGCCAATGAAAGAACAAATACATGAGTCACAACCTAATAAACACATGAAGCCATAAAAGAACATAACATAACCCCAAGTTACTAAATAAATCAAGAAACATACAGAAACTTAAACCAATAAGATGCTCGATGGAAACAAAGATTAGATATTCCATGAGACATTGTATATGTGATTCTTAAGTACCTTCTTTTCCAGAGTCTGAGTGCTTACACCCCAATAACTCCTCTGATCCCTCCACCACAATACTGAAGTTAACTCAAACTCAGGACCTCTTTCTGCCAGATTGTAGGCATTCTTGCAGAGTCTGATTGAGTCTGAGTTCTTAGATTAGGAACCCTTTCTGCCTTCCCTGGGTGTGATGGTGGATTTGCCAGACAAGTTCACTGGCACAAAAATGGCTCCTTAGTTAGGATTATTCCTTTGCAATCAATTCAACTAGAGCAGTAACAGGCTAATCTTTTATGGTGGTACTTATCAGAGGGTTAGTGGAGCAATAACATACCATGTGACCCTGTTTGGGGTCTCCCTTTAGCCTAGAGAAGAAATCCACAGCTATAGTTTAAGCATCAAAACAACCCACAGTTGATGTAGTAAATGTGATGGCTGTGACTCCCCTACTGGTGAAAAATAATGTTCAATGGTAACTTTATAGAATCAGTTCTCTAATGGACAGGGGTTAAGGGACCAGGGAATACTAAGAGGGTAGGGGGAGAAAAAGAAAAAAGTTTTTCTTTAAAGTTCTCTGCTCTGTGGTATAGGAAGGAGGAAATAGGAGGGGGGCAAGGGGATCCTATTGATGTTAAGGTATGTTGTTATATATTTAGAAAGGAATAACAGGGAAAACTGGGCACAAAATTGATAGTGGGAAATGTGGATGGGAAAAGATTCTATGACTGATGTAAGTGTTAGAGAAAGAGTTTAAAGAAGACAATTGCAAAGGTGGAAACAAAAGAAAAGTAAAATGGAGAATGAATAAAACATAGGGGGAAATGGTCAGGTGAGCAGGTAGGTAAAAGTAGGAGGGATATTAATAGACACGGGAGAATTTATTTACCCTCTATAAACTATATTGCAAGCAAAAAGGCAAGAATAAGTGAAGCACACATACACAGATACACTCAGAAAAAACATGTAAAATAATGGAATAAATGTATGGGGGAAATATACAGAACGAAGAAAACCGCAAAGAGTAAAAAAAAATTGAAATTTAAAAGCTAAAATAAAAAGGAAAAATTAATACAATCAAATAAATAGTAAAATAATGTTTTCCATTGTTTTGAACACTAGGATCCAGATAAGGAGCAGAGCTCAGGCCAGGACATGTCTTTGTGCACACTGGCAGTCTAAGGTGGACAGTCTGCCCCAGAATGGTGCTAAGTGTCTACAGATCTGCTTACAGTGGAACACACGCCAGTATGAGCTTCCAGGCCTGTGTAACTCAGGCTGAACCTGGCCTCTGACCACAGGAGCTGAGTCTGTGATCACTGGACCCTGCTTCTCAGGGAGACTTCCCCCAGTCTGCTCCCTAACTGCCAGCAATCTCCCAGGACTGTCCTTCCCTTATCCATTCTGAGAAATTGGTAGTGTGAAGCAGCCAAAGGGCTGTTCTGGAACCCAGGTTCAAACACCCAGCCCTTTCCTACAATGGTGTCCCCACCAGCTCCTGCTCAGGAGCTCCTGCTCCTGGTGCTCTCAGTACTTATACTGCAGTCATTCACCAACTGTTGACTCTATAGGGCCATTCAGAAAGCAGTGTCTCTCATGCTTCCTGCTATCTCCAACTGCATAAGATTCTCCTGGTCTGGGTGTAACTCTCTAGTTCTCCAATGAGCAGAACAGTTGTTAGTTTCACTTTGCCTCCCAGCTCACAGCTACTCAGCTACTCAGCTACTCAAAGGCAATGCACTATTTCTTCTTTGCAGTGTGCTCTTATTTCTTCTGTATCGCTTCGTCCTATTTTCTTGTCCTCTGTCAGTTCCTTTGTGGTTCCCATGTTCCCTCCACTCACTTTAGTTCTTCTCCAAGCATTGTTTTCCAAACTCTAGACACTTTGTCCTGGAGAAGCTGAGTTGCTGGCACTCACGTCTCTGCCATTTTTTGAAGTCCTAAGCTCTATTCTTGACAAGTGAGAAAGGTTTGATCCTGACTCTGGCTGTCTGTAGAGTCAGGGTTGGAGAATGCAAAAGGGTTGTCTACACCATGGAGGATTTAGTCAAAGGCAGAAGACTGGAAGCTCATCACAGAGTCCCCTATGAGTTCATATCAGGAAGTTGAAGGTTCTGTGCTGGAAGGCACTGGAAGCCTGGAGATGAACATCCAAAGGTGATGGTGAAGACTGGAACTCTTCCCAAGAAGCAGAAGTCTCCTGTATGCTTTCTAAAGCAGCATTCTCCAATTCAGTCAACCATTTGGCTCTTTCTCTCTGACTGTACCACCTTTCCAAGATTGCCATTTCCTTTCTGTCCCTCTAAAAGGCATGGGTGGTTTGTTTTCATCTATATTCATTATTTTGTAATCAGAAGTAATTAGATGATTAGGAATTTTTTGAGTTCCCTGTACCTACTTTCAGGACTTGGTTCTTCTTTTCTAGAGATTAATGTTTGTATAGTATTTATTTTCAACATCCCACTACAATGTATTTTCCTTGGGCTTTACCACCACCTTTAGTATCCCTCTTTTGAAATCCCAAACTCTGGTTTCCTATTTCCTAACTATAAACCCCTGCCCTTCATTTTGCACACTCACTGTATTTGGTACTTTTTGCTTGTTTCTTTTTTCTTTTACTTCAATGTTCCAAACACTTTGTTTTATTTATTTTATTTTATTAGCACATGTTTGCAGTGCATAATGATTGCATTCATTGTGGGGGATTTGATACATGTACATAACACATTTTGATAATGTTTTTATCTCTCCCTACTCCTCCCTCCATCTTTGGTCTTCTTCCCTTTTGCAAAAGATCGATCTCCCTATTTCCTATTATTTTGCTCTGTAATTTATTTATAGTTTGAATTTCTCCTATAAGATATCTTGATTTATCAGTTTCTTTGTCTGTTAGAGAGATTTATATCTGCATCTACTTTCTCTTTGCCGTCCTCTCCTGGAATCCTTACTCAGTCACTTCAGTTACTCTCTAGCTAGTGCTCTCAAAATGGCTGACCTCGTCTATTTGTTGAGTGAAGGTAGAACAAACTACATTAAACTGGAAAGTGGTGCTGTGTACATTCTTATATTGGCACCTTCAGTGTCTTCAATCAATTTTCATACTCCTTAAGAGATCTCTTGCCTATTTCAATCAATAGCTGCTCTTTTTGGTGTAGCTTTATGATACTTGCAGCACAGTTTCCTGTATCATTAATTAATAGGGCCCTAACTTATAGATCCACTGGACCTGCGGTGGACTTTCATGAGAAAAAAATCAAGCCTTTAAACCTTCACACATTATGCCCTGAGATTTTGAGTTTTATTTGTTGCTAACCTGAAATACATGCATCTTTCTTCTTTTTTGAATAACAAACGCTACAGGTACCAAAGGTTTGGGGTTTTTTGCTTGTTTGTTTTATTTTAAGATACAATTTGCACCCATCTAATGGTATAAAAGCAATTTTCTGAACCCTCCATACATTTTATATTTTGTATGCTCATGCTTATGTTGTCTTCTCAGTCTAGAAAGTCTTGAGGCAGACTTACAATCATGGTCTTAGGTCCAATCTCATTTCTGTTATTGATAAGCATGGCCTTAACTAGATTACTTATATTCTTCATCAATAAAACAGTGATGCTGATACCTACTCAAATGTTTTCATAGGATTAAAGTAATGTGCACAAAATCCTGGGGTGCTATCCCTGATTCAGAAGTTGAAATGCCTAGCAGGTTTTGCTTCATTTTTCTTTCATTTCCCCTTATTAAAATTCTAGACATCCTCTAAGGCTTAGCTCAAATATGACCTCTTCTTGGTTAAATATTTTTCTTTTTCTTTTGCAGTCACTCAGTACAATGTATGTTCCTTTGTTTAGCCTTATTTCATTTTGCCTTGCACTGGAGTTGTTTGTTCATATGTCTTATTGCTTTCTAGAAGATCTTAAATTCTTCAGGGGCAGAGAGACCTGTATCATTTATCATTTTATTTTTTTTTCTTCCTCCTCCTAGCACCCAGTGAGTGCCTGGTAAGTAGGAGGAACTCAACAATATTTATTAAAATAGAATGAAATGACATCCAATGGATTTTGCCAATTAAATGGACTTGCCTATTTTCAGAACCTCAAAAGAATCTTTGGAGAGGGGGGAAAATGAGACAGCAGAATGTTTTCTAAATCATTAGCAAGGTTAAAATTAAAGGTTTGTGATATCTTGAAGTTATTTACAAGGAATATTTGCAGTTAAACAAGTGTTATAAGGAAATCACTCTCTGTGGATTTTGCAAAGCTCTGTGGATAACAGAGACATGCCACAGAGAGCTTTGACATTTCTCTTTAGAGCACATGCCACGCATGGCTCTGGACTCCTAGCTTAACTTGGCTTGCATGACTGTCAGTGGAAGGAAGAAGGCTGCAATTTCAAAGACTGAGTAGGCAGTGAATGGGGAGAATAAGTCACACAAAGGCAGTTTGGTTTTTATTATTTTTTTCACAGCTTTGACCACAGGCTTAAAATAATTGTAATAGCAAAGAATTTACTGCTTGAAGGAAAATAGAACTGTGTGTTTTTTTAATTGCTGTTCTTTCAAATAAGTCATAATTTATGATCAGGATAATACATGGAATTACAATAGTATAACTTTCAAAGTTAGGTTGTAGTAGAATGGCAAAAATACACTATGACCAGTTAATACAAAGCAATATAATGAGATATTTTTAAAATTATATTTTTGAAAGAATTCTCTAAGAGTAATAAAAAGTAGGTTGTCAAAAAGGATAAATATCTCAAAAGATATGAATATGCAAACAGAAAGCCCAGGAAGACATTAAAATATTAATAATATATATATTTTTAAGTTTTTGGGTAACAATAAAATATATTAAATTTTGTAGTATTTCCTTTTAATTTGTTCTTCTATTTCTGCTATAATAACAGAAGAAATCAGAACAAAAGATAACTTACTTTGACTTAACATGATAGCTAGCATATTGGTCCTTATTTTGTGTTAGATATGCTTCCAAGCAGTTTTCATAAATGGTCCCATTTCATCTTCATAGCAATTCTGCTATCTTTGTATTCATTTAGTAGATGAGTGAACCAAGGCGTGGAAAAGCTAAGTTAAATGCTTGAACAACCCAGGTAGTAAGTGGCAGGGTTTGGGTTTAAGCAAGCTAAGTTACTGCAGAGGTTGAGCTCATAACATGAAATTTTAGGAAACTGAGACCAGAGGAGGGAAGGTCTGCAGGAACGTGTTTGTGTTGTTTTGGGGAAAGCATATTTCCAGGTGTGGCCTATTGAGAGCAGTTAAGAAGGTTAAGGTTTGATCTTGGAAAGAAGAGACTGAATTAAGAAATCAGTCAGCTTGCATGGAAAAACTACTCCAAAATTTAAGATTTCTCTTTCATCTCGAACAAGCTCTCAATTTTTGAAGAACTGAATGATAGCCACAAAATTTGAAGTTCTTTAAGGACTTTTGACAGGACAGTGAACAGTCATCTGTTCTCTTCAACAGATACTATTTAAGGATATATTATGGGGATGAGAATCAGTGTGAGGGATTTTTTGTTTTTGTTTTTTGTACTGGGGATTGAACTCAGTACCTTGCACTTTTGAGGCAGGGGGCAGAACCACTGAGCTAAATCCCCGGCCCAATGAAAGGGTTTTTAAAAGCTGGATTGGAGTGATAGGAGGCAAAGGGCTCTCATGATGTACTGAGATACATCCTGGAGCTGAGAAGAGTAGTCAGGTCAGCTTGGCAAACAGATCGGAATGGTGACTAGTATGTGCATGCTGCTTTTTAGTTTCCAAGGTGATTTCTTAAACTGTTCTTTTTGTCTACCAATAGACTTTACAAAATAGAAAGATTAGCAGCATTTACAAGTATGCACTACCTTCTAGGCTCCATGGTAGAACTTTTGCTCACCCTGGCTTCTCTAACCCCCTTTAAACCCCCTTTCAGGAAGCACAGACCATGCAGCACAGACTCTGTGTCACCTTATGCTAAAGATGTTCAGAGAGATACAATTCTATGAGAGACCTTCTCAACCAACTGGGGACCTCTTTTGGCTCCATTTTCACCTATAAAAGGAGTTTCAGTCCTAGCTATTTGGAGGACTTTTCAGACAATCTGTTTCTACTTGCCATTCACCTTCTAACACTACTGGTTCCTGTTTGAAAGGCTTATGCCTTAGATTTAAAAGTTCCTGCTTAGTGTGTTTTGAATTTAAAAGTCTGCCGAGTTCAGTGCATAGGTTGCTGCCAGTTTTTATAAATAAAGTTCTAGTAGATGTCAGCCATGCTCATTTGCTTATGTCATATGGCTGCTTTTATACTACTATGCAGAGTTGAACAGTTGTTACAGACTGGGCTGTAAGGCCTAAAATACTTACTATAAGGTTCTTGGGGGGAAGGGGAAGCAAACTGATCCTTGGATGGTTTGTCATATCATCCACTAGGGTCCCATGTCACTGTTTTTCCTGAGTGGTGTTAGTATTAAGCCAGCCCTTTGGTCCTTGCTTACACCCCACACTTTGCCTTGGATATGTGTTTCAGGGAAAGTCAGATGGTTAGGCATGGCCTTGGAAAGTATCACAATTACAAGAAAAGAAAAAGAGGAATGTCAGAAAACAGAGTAATAGAAACCCACAGAAAGATTTCAAAAAAGAGCAGGCACTTAGTGGTATTTAGAAGGATGAGAAATGAGAAAAGACTACTGAATTAGAGTGCTGAGAGATCCTTGATGACCTTTGGAACTGAAGTATCAATTGAGTGACAAGGGTAGAAACCAAATTTCACGCAATGAAGGAGATAATGATATAGATTTCCAGAATGATCTTAGGGTTACTAGCTAAAGAGGTTAGCACTTCCTGCCTGACTAATTTCTCATGGGCAATTTTGTGATTCAGTTTCCTTATTTAACCTCTCTACACATTAAGAAGGGCTAGTTATGCTCATCATTTGTAATCAAGCAGCTGTTACATCTGGAGGCTCTCTTGACAGCCACAATCCACATGCTTCAATGTCTCTAATTGAGTGTTTGGTTTTACTTATTTTTTTTCTTCCTTTTTTGGATATGAAGATAAAACTTTTGCCCTGGACTGTGCTCCTTGAATGCTTCATAGCACAAGCTGTGAAATGTTAATGTGACCATGTCTTTGCTAGTGGACAGAGAGATGAATGACTTTCAGGTGTTAACGAAGTGGCCTCTGAGTTTATGTCCTTTTTTAAGAGAGCTGATGACTCCCTGCTGGACCGCCAGACTGCTTAAATGAACAACCAAAGACAGTTTTCAGCCTGTATAAACTCAGCTTTCTGGGTTTAATATTCCGTAAGTGTTACAAAAATTTAAGCCATCTCCATCAAGAACTTCTTTCCCCTAACCTTCAAACTTTAATGTCTCTGATCTGAAAAAAAAAAATTTTTTTTTTCTCCAAGGTTGACCCCCTTCAAGTGAGCTTCTGGTCCCAATTCCTATCACTTCCTGAGACATTTTTACACCCTTTATCTCACTGATATTTTTAACTTCTCTTCTTCCACAGGCGTCTTCTCTTTTTTACACAAATACATTTAAGCCTCTTTGCTCATAAGAAAAAAAATTCTCCTTTGAATTTGCTTTTTTCTTACACACACACTCCCCATTCCCCTTTACTGTAAAACTTTTGAAAAAGAATGCTTCATTTGGTATATAATTTTCTAACCAGTTTCCTGTCATTGAGATTTGGCTCAAGCCCCATCTTGCTACTGAAAACACTTTGGAAGTGTCACAGTGATCCTGCTAGATAACACTGGCCTCTACGTGTTCCTCTCTTACTTGACCTCTCATGCCTTCTGTCTTCTTTCCTGACATTCTTATCCTCTGTCTTAGGGATCAGATGCTTTCTGGTTCTTCTTACCCTCTAAATTCCTATTTATTCCTTAGTGTGGAGGTTTGTCAGATTGCTATTCTAGACTTTCTTTTCTTCTTTCACAAACTCTTCTTAGGATGTTTCATCCTCATTAATGAATTCACCATCTTCCAAACACTCAAATAACCCTAAATTTATATCAGTGATACTTTCCTCTCTCCTGAGCTCTAGGTCACAGAACTTTCTACAGTGATGGAATAGTTGGGATTTTTTTGTTTTGCAGGGTTCACTCAACACAGTAGCTACTATCCGCATGTGGCTAGATACACTGGCCTCACTCTATCGATCATCTCTTACTCGACCTCTCAAGCCTCTCAAGTACTTGAAATGTGGCTATTGTGATGAATTGAATCTTTTGTTTTAAGTTTAACCAGTTTCAATTTCTATAACCACCTATGGCACAGTTTAAGACCATCTGATTTAAATCTTCAGTTAGAAATCCCCTTTCAAGTATTTCCCTTAATGTATACACAACTAAACTGAGTGACTAATCCCCCAAATATGTCCTCATCCTCCATTTCGTTAGAGTACCATTATCTGAACATTTACACAAATGGCAAATCTCAGAGTCATATTTGACTTTTCTTTTGCTCACACTGACAGCCAATTGACAGTTTCTGTTTCCAAATTGTCTCCCAAATGTGTTCTCTCTTTTCACTAATAATGGCTCTCTTTTCTTCCAGCACTCATTATTAATGACTTGCAGTACATTATCCAATCACTTAATACACACACACACACACACTCACACACACACGTACATGTACACACAGACATAAAAACACACATGCCATTCTTAATGCCATAAATCATTCATTTTTGTTATAAGGCATTCTGTACATCCAAGAAGATAACCCTGGTTTTAAATTTGACAAGGAAGGACTTTTAAAACAAACTATGAGGCATTGGCATTCCTTAGACTTTTCTGTGCTCTTAATGATGGCTGTAATCACTGCTCCCTATCATTTCATACAACACTTTAGATAAGAACTGATGTTCCAGGGACAACTGCTTATTTTTCATTTTTTTTTCCTGCTTCCTAAAGACAAACCAATGGCTTAATTCTACTTATTCAAGTGATTTGCTTTTAGGCTAATGAGTAAGTGATCAGAGGCCTTTCTGGGGGGCTGCCTTCCAGGTCTACAGAAACTATAAAATAGGGTCAGAGCCAAGAGCTCCTCCTGTCATCTCAGTAGCAGAGAACAAGCCTCTGATACTTTGCCCAATTATGACAATCTTTGTACAATTCAAGAAGTCCAAGCAGCACAGAAACAGGAGTCTAGAGAATGCACCAAGGTGATGCTCACATCTCCGGTCTATATTCCTGATTTAATTGCTTGTCCTTTCACTTTAAAGTCAGAAATAATCCTTAGGTCATCAGGAGTATGTTACCTTTGCTTTCGGCATACTCATGGAGAGAATGTTAAATCTTAGGATGTGGAGGGAAAAGGCCATGTCTAACTGCCATCAGGGCAGGAGATAAAAAATGACAGTGCCTTAAATTAAACCCTTTCTTAAATTAAATCATCTCTGTAGGCCATGAAGTGACACTCTTCTCATTTGCCTAAATTATTTTAATAATGTAATTTGCCTTCCTGTTTCTTGTCTTTTCTTTTACAATCTACCCACATAGTGTACTGCTTTAGTTGTTCTAATAAAATATAATTCTGTAGTTTTTATTACCTAACAGATAAAGTTCTAAATTCTCAAATTGTGTACAAAATCCTTTGTATTCTGACTTTAACCTAAATGATGGCCCCAATTCATACCTTCTTTCTCACATGCCCAATGCCATGGAATTTGAGATATTTGCCAAAATTCAAGGTTGATTCCCTTCTAGGGACTAGGTCTCTGAGTAGAGAAGAAGCAGGTCTCAGGAGGGACTGAAATACATAGAAGTAAGTCAAGATGCGTCATTTTGCTTTTAGCTGCCACTATCTAAAATAGTAATGCTCAATCAATATCAAAGAATGTCAAGCTTCAGCTCTTTGTGAGACTTATGCTTTTTATTTTTTAATTTTTCAAAAACCTGGATTTTCCCCCTTCCACTCCACAAGAGATTTTGTCCCAAATGGGCTGTGTGCTTCTGTAAGGTAAAGCATAATGAGCCTTTATTCATAACCTTCCTGAAAAGACATGATTGTGCATGGTGTATGTTTGTGGGGGGGTCACCCATAACTATATTGGATCTTAGAATAATTCAGTGGGCACACCACCTCTGTCCTTTCAAGGCAACAGGAAGCAACAAGTTTAGACAAACCTTGCACAGAGAGAACTTATCACAGGAGTAAAGCAGTGTTACATCTATTTATTGAAGGACATGTGATTTCTCTAAAAATGGTTATACAGATCTTGATTCAATATACTTACTAGCAACAGGCTGAAGCTTTGAGGTTTTTTTACATGAAGAAAGAAAAATCATTAGGATGTACTAAATCTTAGGAGATCACTATTTTAGGCACATGGAGAGGAATCTGATGAAAAGTTTCCTATCATATTTGAACAGGATAGGAAATCAAATTATTTATTATCTTCTTCTAAGTCCAGTGCTATGAGTCTTTATACTTGTGGTTCCTCTATTTTAATGCTGTTCTCTCTCTTCTCCCTCTCACAAATGCCTTCACAAATTCTTTGTATATTCTTCACAAATTCAAAATAGCCCATTTTGTTGTATTCTGCTTATCATGTTCACTTACCATATTGAACTCCAGCTATGTTTCATAGTTCTTTTCCCTATTAGATGTGTGCTCTGGATACTCAAATCACATAAAGACAGTTTAAAAGAAAAGAGAGAGAAAGAGAAAGAAAAATTATAGACCAATATCCTTCATGAAAATATAGAAAAAAAATCCTTCACAGAATATGAACAAATAGAATCCAGCAATTTATGAAAATAATTATACACCAACTTGGATCTATTTCAGAAATGCAAGATTGGCTTAATATTAAACTTCAGTCTATATAATTGCTACATTAAAAGCTAAAGAACAAAAACCATGTGATCATATTAATGCAGAAAAATCATTTGGCAAAAGTATATACTCATTCATGATTTAAAAACAAAACTTTCAGAAAACTATGAATAGAGGAATTTCCTCAACTTACTAAAGAGTATCTGCCAAAAATCTCTTGCTACATTATATTTACATTAGTTACTTTCCTGTCACTGGGACAAAATATATAATACCTGTAACTTAAAAGAGGAGATGTCTGTTTCAGCTTAGAGTTTCAGTGGGCTCAGCGCATGGTTGGCTGGCTCCAAGGCAGAAATGGGATGGTGGAAGGGCATGGCAGAAGACAGTTCCTCACCTGTGGGATCCAGGAAGTAGAGAGAGAAGAGAGGAGCTGAGGACAAGAACATACCCTTCAAGATCATGCCTCCAGAGATCCATCTTCAAGCAGGTCACACATTCTAACAGCAAGTCAACTCTAGTGTGCCCACAAGCCAATCACTTTCCGGAAGACTACCTCTGAACACATGAAGTCTTGGGGGATATTCTAGATCTGAATAATAACAGATTCCAAAATATTTATGTGTACAACTGTCAAAATATTTATAGAATTTGTATGCTTATGAAATATACAAACAAGCAAAATAGAAAAGAAATAAATAGGAAGTGGGGAGAAGTTCAAATACTTCTTCAAATTACATATTTTGTTGTTTGAAAAATATTTTCATATATATTCTAATTTGTTTCATTTATACTACTAGTTTACCTTAGAATTTTGAAAAGAAAGTTTAGTGTTATTATCAGTTTGTTTCTTTTTTGTAAGAATCTTTTTGGTTTATATTTTGTACTCTGAGTAACTACATTGAAGATAATGATACACAGTGTATCAATATATAAATTGATATATTAAAATTCCTAATAAAAGGTATAGTGCCTTTAACTCAAAAAATGTAGGCAAAAAATTAACTTTTCTGCTGGTTTAATATTACAAAACAAAATTTTACAGGGAGGCAGTTCTGGGAACAGAACCGAGGGTCCTTGCACTGAGTGCATGCCAAGACCCCCTCCTTTTTGTTTGTTTGTTTGAGACAGGGTCTCACTGTTAGTTCAGGCTGAGCTTGAATTCACTATGTAGCCTAGGCTGGCCTCAAACTTGGAATCCTCCTGCCTCAGCATCCCAATTGCTGGGATTACAGGCCTGCGCCACCATGCCCAGCCACAAAACAAAATAGAATAGTTTTAAACAACAAACAGAACTTTACTGCTAAAATAGAAGTAAAATCAAAATCCAAATAGATTGTATGTCATAGTATATACTCCTTTACTATCAATTTAATATTAAAATTCTCAACTTTTAGTGATTTTATTGCTTATATTATTCATAAAGAGTTGGAACATACAGGCTGTGTCTTTTAGGATTGGCTCTGGTCAAAAGTGCCTCACATACACTCCCTCTTTTCTATAAGCAACTAGGTTATTTTGTCTTTTAAGGTATAATTTGAGGTATATTTTAAGGTATATTTTCCCCAAAGTTCTCCTCAATCACCTTTGTCTAAATCTGCAATATTCTTTTGTTTATCCAACTCTTAAAATAAACATAAGATGTTTATCTTATGCTCCCATTTATTGTTATTTGTCTTTTAAAATTTAATTTTTATTAGTATATGTTTGCCATATATAATGACTGCATCCCTTATAGGGAATTAGTACACGTGCATAACACATCTCAGTTATTTTTTTATCCCCTTCCTCTCCCTCCCCTTTCCCTCCATCTGTTGGTCTCCTTCCCATTTGCAAAAGATCTGTCTCCCTATTTCCTACAATCTGTCTGCCTTTGTATTTTGAGTTCCCTTTTTGTGGCATTACCTGTATCCCTAATTTGACTGTTAATATCTTTATATCAGGGGATATATCATGGTAATACTTGCTACAAATAGTTAACCAGTTAATCTCATTGGTTTTCTCTCCATAACTATAAGCCTGGTAACCAACATTTAACCAGTTAATCACTAACCATTTATCTGTTCATGTGTGTTCATCTTTTTGACCAATATTTCCTTTTTTAGCTTATAAACAACAGAAATCTATTTCTGAAAGTTTTGAAAGTTAAGAATTTCATGATCAAAATGCCAGCAGATTCGGTTTCTGGTGAAGGCCTGGTTTCTGATCTACAGGTTACACCTTTTCTCTGTGTCCTTACATGATAAAAGGGATAAAACAACTCTCTAGGGTTTCTTTCATAAGTCTCTGATCCCATTCATGAGGGGTCTCAGCTTGGAATCTGATCAGTTTCCAAAGGCCCATCTCCTAAGACCATCTCATTGGCAATGAGGTTTCAATATTTTATGGGGGACACAGACATTCTGATCCTCCACCTGTCACCTAAATTCAGAGATTGTCAAAATTTTGCTTTATCAAAATTTTTCTTTTATACAGACATACTCATTTTTTCCCTAAATCATTTCAAATTGAGTTGGGAACATCTTGACATTTTACTATTAATAATTGTAAAGTATATCTCCTAGGTATTAAGAACATATTTCAGGCTGGGGATGTAGCTTAGTAGTAGACCTCTTGCCTAGCATGTGCATGCCTCTGGATTCCAAGCCATCACCACAAAGAAGAGGAAAAAATAACATATCTTAAATCTAAGAAAATTAATATTCTTTAGTCTCTTAATTTGGAATAGCTCCTCATATTTTGTGTTATATGACCTTAACTTTGTTGGACAATCCAGGATAGTTGCCCACAGGATGTCTCACAACTTCAATTTATCTACTGGTTTTTCCTGTATAGGAAGCTGAGATTCAGGTTAAGGTTAAGTATTTTTGGCAAATGTATCACATAAGGGACTTCTTCCAGTATATCAGGAGACACATAATATCATGTTGTCCTACTATTAGGGATGCCAAGTCTTGTCACTTATGGTAATAGCAGTGAGCTCCAAAACTTTCCAGTATGAAGTACACTCTGGATTTTTTATATATTCTCAGGCTAGTAATATGCCATAAAATGAATTTTTTTGGTGATGTTGGGCAGGGGCAGGAAACCATAGTTTTCCAGTCAGCTATATGACCAGAAAGGTGAAATAACCAAAATGCCACAGTTTACTATATTGTTAAGCTATGATGCACAGTAGGTTAAGTTATTAAGTATAATTTGAATTATCAGGACATAAATGGATCATAAGTTGTAGAGTATAAGTATACATATATGCATATATTTATATGCAGAGTGCACATATACATATATACATATATGTGTATATATATATTTAATATGTGTGTGCACACAGCACAGAGAGACATATCTGTGGAGAGAATCTACCAAAATCAATATTTTGCCTCTTCAGATGGAATATGTAAATACTACTTTTTAGATTACTTTACATTCTCCCCTCTATAATAAAATTTTCTTAAATGTTTCCTTTTTTTCTGAGACTCTACTAAGTGTCAGACCTTATTTAGGCACCAGGCCCATAAAGAAAAAATCCCTGAACTCAAAGACTTACATTCTAATAGAAGAGACACTCTTAAAAACAAGTAAAATAATATATATTAGTTGCTATGTTAGGGGTATTATTGGGATGGGAAAAATAAGGGAACGAATTCTGCATTATTTATGGCTGGAGAGGTGCATTTAAGGAAATCTTCAGAGAAGAGGTAGAATTGGAGCTAAATATTAGAGATGAGTAAGTGGAACAAAACTACTTACGTTTGCTTTTTTCAGCTATTGAGAGCAAATGTGTCCCAAGAGACAAGACCACTAGTTTTAAGTGCCAAACAAATCTGAAGACTTTTGATTTCAGTGATCAGAGTAGGAGGCAATGACATGATCTAACTTAGGGAAACAATTTATTTGTTATTTGGAGAACTTACTGTGAAATGACCTGGAAGTCTGTGGTGATCATTGTGGCCTGCTTTTTCAGGAGGTGATACCCATCTCTGCTACTGTATGTAATTCAAAAGGGTTCATACAGGAAAACTTTCTCTACATTTGAGACTGTCAGAAACATGCCACACAAATGTGTCTCCTTGTGTACTAATAGGCAAAATCTCTATGTAACTGATATTTTACTAAACAAGTGTATTATGCATCTATTCTGTGCCATGTGCTTAACACAGGATCTGAAGCACTAGCAATGAACAAAACAGATGGACATAGTTCTTCTGAAGTTTATGTTGTAGTGGGAGGAAATCAGTGGTAAGCAAATATATAAGTAAATTATATAGTATGTTAAGAAGTGAAAATGCTAGGAAGAAAACTAAAATGTAGGCAAAGTACATAGAGAGGTAAGCAACTTATAAATAGGTGGATTAGCAAAGGCCTCCCTCAGGAAGGGGCAATCAAGCTGAAATATGAAAGAAATGAGAGTGCAAGCAATATGAATATCTGGAAGAAGAGAATTTCAGGCTGTGTATACAGCATGTACAAATGCCCGGAGGTGGTAGGTATACTAGGCCAAATTAAGGAACAACAAGGAAGGTGAGAATGGAATAAACAAGGGGAAAATGTGCAGTGTTATGATTTATATTTACATATCCCCCCAAAACGTCATGCGCTTATAGGTGGGGCTTTTGGGAAGTGAAAGGATCATCATCGACATGTAATATTGGATTAGCCCACTGATTGGTTTAACATAGTTCTGGGTGTGGATGATAAATTTACTGAAGGAGAAAACCCCACCCTAGGGTTAGATGTGGGTGCCACCAACCGATAGGCTGGTAGCCTGGATGGAATAAAAAGCGAAAGAAGAAGCAAGACTAGCTACTTCTCATACTTTTCAATTAACAGTTTCTCCTCTGCCATGCCCCTCTGGTATGCTGTCCTGCCTTGAAGCCAACCAACTACAGACTGAAACCTCTACAAACTGTGAGCTAAAATAAACTTTTCCTCCATTAACTTGTGGGTGTTGGGTATTTTGTTCCACCAATGAGAAAGTAGCTAAGACACGCAATTAGCAAGGTAATTCGAGAACTTATTGCATAGAGCTTTTACATCTTTGTAAGTGAGTTGGATTTTACTCTGAGTCTAATTAGAAATCATTGGAAACTGAAAATATGATCTCTCTTATATTTCAGTGGGTTAACTAGGTGATTCTATTGAGTATGTTCTCTGGGGGAGCAAACAGAATCAGAGACAACAGTTAGGGGATGTTTTCCAATATCCAGCTGAAAAATGATTTGTCTAGGCCTAAAATAGTAGTGGTGGTAGGTAGTAATGAGAAGAGATCAGATTCTGAATATACTATAAAAGTAAAGTCAGCAGGATTTTCTGATGGATTGGATATATGGTAGCAGAGATGTAGGAAATAAGAATGACTAAAATTTTTGATCTGAGCTACTGCTTGCTATTCACTGAGATGAGGAAGGATCTAAGAGAATCCAGTTCTGAGGGAAGATCAAATTTTGTAAATGTTGTATTTGTGGTATTCATTGGATATTCAGGTGGAAATGTTGAATAGCAGTCACACACATGAGACTACAAGGGGAGAAATCCATGCTGCAATTGTAAATCTTGAGGTACTGGCATGTAGATGTATCTAATGTTATAAGACCAGAAGGTATTATGAATGAAGGAAATTTAAATAGAGAAGAAAATCCTGAGGTGCTCCACTATTTAAAAGTTGTGCGTATGAGAAGAAATCATCAAGTGAGCCTGAGAAATAATAACCAAGGAGGTAGAGGGAAACCCAAGAATATGTGGTGAGCTGTAAGCTAAGCAAAAGAAGTTAGAGTAGAGATCAGCCACATATGATGCTACCATAGATCAAGATGAATAAGTACCTAAAGAATCAATCATTGTGCTTTAAAAATATAATCCTTGGTGTCTTGGCTGGAACTGCTTTAAGTGTGGAGTGAAGGGGAGTATGTCTACCTGGGTTCCAGAGAGGGGAGCAGAAGAATTGGAGACTGTGAGTTTAGATAACTCTTCCAACCAGTTTTTTTAAAGCAATAAAGGAAAACTAGTTGATGTTAGGGAGTATAGTGTTGGTTCTTTTGTCTGGTTACTTATTTTTCCGATGTTAAAAATACTATATCCCTACAATCTACCTAACTCCATTATCTTTAGTAGAAGAATAAAAACTACATACCCAAAGAACAGTGAGACTAAAATGTGGGTACCTATATCATTGTGCTTACCTGTGTAAGATTAAATGCTACTGGAGATTGAATTATTTCAGGGGAACATTTTTTTCCAATTTAACCAATATAATAATCAGAATACCCTGGATTGAAATGTACCACATTATAAAAATCTTGATTCCAAAACTTGACAACCAAAGCCAAGATATAATAGAGATATTTCTAGTTGATTTTACTCCCAGAAAATATTGTCAGCTTAATAATGATGTAATAATTTGATGGCCAAACTGTGAAGTTTTGATTATTTAAGACTTCACATTTACTTTAAGGATCACTCCTGGAAGAATCACAAAGTATAGGGCCAACACCAACTTTGAAGAGGAATTAATGTGCACATTTTATAAATTAATAACTTGACCCTCAAAGATTAAAATGACATGTGTGAAGTTACCCAGCTGAGTAAACAAGGGCAGGACTAGAACCCAGCCTTTATGATGTCCAGTAAGGGCCCATTGTACTGTATCTCAAACTTGTTTGAATCACAGAAGATACCCTGCCAGTCCCAAAGAATAATGACCTGTGTATTAATATATGTGGTGGTTTTCCATGAATGGCAAACATTATAAGAAAAATGCTGGTAATTTAGCCAGTAAGTACTGAAATTAACACAATTGCTTCCCCCTCTGTCTACAGCCAAAATAAAGAGTTAATGGCCAACAGTTCTCAGTTTTGTTCTGTCTATATTTATAGAACACCTGCTCAGTGCCAAGCATCACAGAGGCACGTAAGAGGAATATGATGAATTCTGTGCTTCTCAGGACTCATGTTATCTGTGGAAAGGAGAAGGAAGGAGACTGACAAAACTGGGCCTGGAATCTTCATGTGCAATCCCTTCTTAAATCTAACCACGGCTATGTGGTACAAGGGTAGTCATTCCCTTTCCACAGATGGGGACACTGGAAGTAAGCAAGGTTATGGAGCTGCTCAAAAAGCAGAACTATACAATACAGACATTGCTAAATATTGGAATCATGTTCTTTACATGCTTGTCCAGTAGGGAACTAGAGCCTGACACTCTATTTATAAAGTCAGGGCATTCTCTCATCTGGGAAAATAGTTTTGAGGGACTAAAAAGAAAGGGTTAGGAAACAATTTTCATAGAACATAAGAGAACTATTCAGGGTCTTGTATGTGTCTTCACTCAGTAGCCCAAACAAAGGCTGACATTCTGTCTCCTGCATGTGTTAGGAGCGCTGGCGAGGAAAAGGGAGTGAGGAGGCCTGATAGCTACTTATTTGGGTGGCTCCTACCCTGGAAACTGAACCTCTTTTATGCCACAATACTGTGTGGACATTGTTTTAGAAATTGGTGATGACCAACCTAAAAGATGGTAACCAATGATCTTGTACTACCTCTAGAAAAGTTAGATTCTAATAATGTGAGAAACAATGAATTCAAATAAATGGATTTTAAATATAATAGTGGAAAACATACAGTTCTCAGAATCAGGGTAGCTATACTTCAATCTGACTCTGCTAATTACTAGCCCTAAGACTAGTGACAAGTCACTTCAGTAGGACTTGGAGTCCTAGTTTCTTCATCTTTAAAGTGGATATAATGATAAGTTCTACTTCATGTAGTACTTAAGATGAATAATGACAAATGAGATAATGTTAGATGAGTGTTTTCAAAATTCTTAGATCCATGAAAAACTTAGTTATCATTCTTGTATGTATTCTTAAATTTCTGAGTGTAATATAAGATAATTTGAATTTACCAGGATTATTGGGAGTTTTAGTCATTTATATTGATTTTGAGAGTCTAGGTTTAGTATTGGATGATACAGAATCATAAGGTTTATTTACTTGAAAGAATCCCTGATTCTTGAGTTGTAAATCCCTTGAAGTAAACTATGAATCTTGGGGTACTCCAGAATAAAAGTAAGTTCCCAAGTATTGCCCAGTGACAGACTTAATGAGTACTGGATTATATAGTCTTGAAAAATGTGATAACCCTCTTAGGGTGTTGTGTGTTGGTCATCAAATCTGCATTGAAAATGGAACTTGTGGTCTACTGTTAATTAAAATAGGCTTATGTATACTGCCAATGTGTTGAGCAAGGAACATAGGGCCTCTGTATTTGATGATGTACTTCTGTCCCCTTAAAAGTTTGGAATGACCACTGCACTAGCTAAGCAAAAGATGCTCCTTGTAACTAGTATGAAGGAGGTGATCAGTATAAATGTTCCCAAAATATTGAAATCTTGAGTGGAATTCTAAATCTTTTGCTTTTTGTGCATGTAGGACATTGAGTTCACTCATGAGGGTGGAACCCTCATAGCCTAATCCACATCCCAATACTATTGCACTGCCAATTTATTTTAGTATGAATTTTGGCAGGGATAAATACCCTAACCGTTGCAGGTTACTGTACCCTAATACTGTAGGGTGTGTGGATTAAACAACAGGAATATATTTCTCATAGTTTTGTATTCTGGGAGGTCCAGGATCAGGGTGCCAGCTGATTTGGTTCTCAAGTAAGGGCTCTCCTCCTGGCTTCCAAATGATACCTTCTTATTCTGCTCTCACAAGTGGGGACAAAGTCGAGAGAGAGAAAGTGAATGTTAGTCTCTTTAAAATAAAATAAAATAAAATAAAATATACATTGTACAAGGTCAAAAGTAAATTACTGTACTAGGGATGTGAGAAAAGTTAATAACAATTCTGGCACACTTTTTTCTTTTGAATTAAATTATTAGTTTTCTTTATTATTTCCCATGTAATTACATTAATGAGTCCAATGAAAGAGAGGTAAATTGTTCTGATTTAATGGGTTGAAGTTAGTGCAGGGGGATTTGATAGTTTGAGTTCTCAAAATCTTTCCTTATAAATTCTTGTAATTGAAATAGATTTCCACTAAATATAGAGTTAACAATTCAAATAAAATGTTATTATCTGAGAGCAGTTTTATGGGGCAAAGTTAAGCATGAACCTTTCTGAATTTGTAAGGAAACGATTTGATTAAAATTTACCAGCTAAGTGTGACTGGCTGTTACAGCAATGGAACATTGAAACAAAAAACACATTTGCAGGAGACTGTCATCCAGTGAGCAGCAGGTGACTAGAATCATCTGTATGGTTTTTACTTGCGGAGATGCCTTTTCTGTGTGAAAAATAGAACATGGAAGCAGAAATAATGTATATGGGCTAAAATTGCTCAAGTGAGATTGTGGTTAGCTTCCTCAGGAATTGCTTGGTCACAAGCAGAAAAACCTACTTAAAGTTACTTAAATATAAATGAGGTATTGATTTCTAAGCAGCAGAATGCTTCTTAAAGCAAGGAATATGATCTTTCAGCCTTAAAAGGGGCTGGAACCAGAAAGGGGACAGCAGATGGAAGCTGAGGCAGCCTATTTTCTTGACAGCTTGTCTCCACATCAAACTTCAGATTTACACAGTCTCTTATTTTTGTGCTTCTGAAGATCAGTTTTCTCTGGTCCAATACAGTCATCCCAGGTTAGAGGTGATAGAGCCAGATCCTGGCACCTTTTGTATCATGATTATAAATATCCAAGAGTTTGAGGCCCTTTTGATTCCTTTGGATTTCATTATTCTGGCCTTCCAGGATGGCTAGCATACCTAGTATCCCGAGTGAGTTCTAGAACTCCAGACAGGAGAAAAACTCTACGATGTGGTTCAGATGGTATAACTATGACTTGGTTAGGAAAAATGGGGGTGAGGGGGTAAACGTACTAATGTTCTTGACTTCCTCCTTTATCTCCATCTGGATGTTAATTTTCGATTTGGTGGTATCTGGTGACCTCAGGGTGGCCAAGTTTCCTTTTCTGATGCCATGCTTCCCTTTTTTTTTTTTTTATCAGAAGTAGACCTTTCTTCACACTCATATTTTAATGACCTCCATCGGTGTTTATATCTCCCTAGCTGTGACCCCCTCTCATTTACTCATTTATGTTCTAAAGGACAGAAAATTGTAAACATATAACCCTTCACAATCCACAAAAAATACTTGTTATCAAAAGACCATTAAGTATTGATTCTAATGATGGGAATGCCAGATATGAGGAAGTAGCTCTTTGGGGCTGGAAGGTTCCTTCTGTGATAGCCTGATATAATGTAATGGAAAAATCAGAGAGATTTGAATTTGAAACTAGTTTTAATATTTTGAAATGTGAAAACATAAAGTTAGTTACATATCTACCTTTGCATTTTCAAATGTCTCAGATCTTCTTACTTCATAGAGTTGCTGTGAGCAATAAATTAGGTAAGGTATGAAAAATATAAAATACAGTATATGAAGGCAGGAGGATCTCAGGAAATGACAGTCTCTCAATCTGCCCCCTCCACGTTCTTCTCTCAATTCTCATTACAAAGACAGTTACCCTAGAGAAAGACCCACACTTTGTAGGCACCTTTAGAAATACAACTGGCTCTCCTTTCCATGACAGGTATTTTCCACTCACACACAAATTGGAGTATTGGAGACAGGACACCATATTGTTCCAAAGAAAGGTATAGTTGGTATATTAGTCAGCTTTCCCATTACTGGACAAAATACCTGACACTCAAATTAAAGGAGAGGTTTGATTTGGCTCACTCTTTAAGGGGATGCAGTCCATGGTCAACAGATTCCAAGACAGAAACATCATGGCCAAAGGGTGTGGTGGAGCAAAGCTGTTTAGTGTATGCTAGCTGAGAAGCCAAGCAGGAGAACGCAGCTAGAGAGGAAAGGGCAAGGGACCATATAGAGTACCCAAGGTTATACCTCCATGACACACTTAGACATACACAAAAGTGCTCTCTACCAATCTCCCAGGCAGCTCCCAGGCTAGTCATGCTAAGTTTTTCCATCTCAGGTTTAGCCATTATATCCCACCCATTGTCAGTATAATACTCCAAAACATCTTAAGGGATACTTAAGTCCCAAATAAACACAAGGTCATAATTCTGCTTAACATGATATAACTATCTTGTGTACAACCAAAAATGCAATAATGTCTCCCCCAAAGTTTCAGTAATTTCAACAGTTTTCAAAAGTCCAAGTTAAAGTTCCTTCTGTGACTCAAGACAAAACCCTGGCCATAAACCTTTGGTGTAAAAACAAGTTACAAGGTACAATAGTTCAGGCTAATCATTCCCATTCCAAGAAGAAGGACAGGGAAGACAGAAAAGAATAGAACCAAAACAAGACCAACATCCAACATGGCAAATATTAAGTCCTGCAACTCCATATCTGGCATCCAGGTTGCATGGTGGTAAGATACAAGTTCTAGAGGGCTTGGATGGCCCTACCTCTATGGCTTCTCTCGAGCTGGCTCCATTCTTAGGTTGCATATTTCCTCTGAGGATATCCCATGTTCCCAGTATCTCCTACTTCCTGGGGTCTCCACTTCATTCCTTCAGTTTTATAAGATGTCCTCTCAGGGTCTCTTTGTCTGGCTTTCCAGGCCTTCCTTAGAATTCCTGGTGGAAATTTTCCTGACCCCACAACTATTACATTCCACATGTCAGTAAAGTGAGCATCACATGGATGATGCCAAGGACTACTGTCAGTAGGAGCAATAATCTGACCCTGTTGGACCATGGCAGCAGTTGCATTTATGTACCAGGATGCCTGAGCACAGTGAAATAAATCCCTGAGAACTAATTCTCTAGATAGTGCTTCTCAAGCAGGCATGCTAGGGAATCTCTTCACAAATGAAAAGTTTACATTTTTGCACCTTTCAGCCTATAGTAGGTTGGGGTCTTGCTGATTCTGAGATGCCCTCAAGGCATTTTTCTTCTTGTCCCAGTACAAAGTACTTGCCCCCACTCCCAGGGATGCTAATATCTTCAGCAGCCACACCTACTTTGGTCCCAAATTTACTAGTGACCCCTTTTGGGCCAAAATTTAAGCTTTTAAATTTTTTGTGCTCTACCTTTTGTCCCTGATTTTCACTATAAATCTGGCTAAAAGCAGCCAACAGTACTCATGCCACAGTCTGAATGTTGGACTGTCTTGAAATTTCATCTGCCAGATTAATTAGTCCACAACCCTTAATCTCAGTCTCTTACAAAAACTCAGGACATGGACAAAATGTTGACAAATTCTCAGCCAGAGTGTAACATATATTAGCTCTAGTCCAACTGCCATTGGAGTCCTTATTTCCAGTGGAAACTGTTGAGCCTGGGCTTTTCTTTCAGCATTCTGGTCTTCTGAGCCTTAACCAAAATAACTCATCAAGTTGTTTATAGCCTTCTAGGGCTTCTCTAACAAACATCTTCAAACTTTTCCAAACTCTTCTCACAGATCGGTTCCAAAGGCTTCGAAGTTATATAGTCAGGTACAGTCATACCAATCACATCACTTGTCTGGTTCCAATTTCTTGTATCAGTGAGCTTTCCCATTGCTGGACGCAATACATAACACCCACAACTTAAAGGAGGAAAAGTTTAACTTCATTCACATTTTAAGGGGATTCAGTCCATGGTCACCTGGTTCCAAGACAGAAACATTATGGCAAAAGGGAAATGCTGCTTACTTTAGGGTGGTTGGGAAGAAGAATAAGAGAACAGTGCCAGAGAAAGAGAGAGTCCAGGAATAATATATTGAACCCAAAGTCACACTTCCATGACCTACCCAGACAAACCCACAGGTGTGTTCCACCAAACCCCAGGGCATTTGCAAGCCAACTAAATCAATACATTCAAGCTTAACTGTCATGTTCCACTCCCACAATTTCTAAAAAAGGAATTACAGACCAAAAAAAGTACATTAGGGGGCCAGGGATTTAGCTCAGTGGTACTGCTGCCTGCCTCGCAAGTGCAAGGTCCTGAGTTCGATCCCTGGTACCAAAAAAAAAAAAGCACGTTAGATCTAAAATGTACAGTGAATCCTTGACTTACAAACTCAATTCATTCATGAGGGCTGGTTGTAGCTAAAGTTGGTCAGTTAAAGGGTCAGGCTTCTCTACATAGCCTTCAAAGTCTCTCTCCTGGATACAGGCAGATCTCAGTGTCCTTAGACAGACATTGACCCAGCATATCTCAATTAATGCCACACATGAAAGAATGTTGTAACATTCCTTCTGGAACTCTTAAGGGTTAATCTGTATCTGAGACCATCTGGAAACACAAGCAGCCAGCATTTGGGTTGTAACTCAAGAGTTTGGTTGTTTCTCTTTACTTGTGGAACCTTAGCCTCCTCATTTTCTTTCTTTCCACATTGGACTTGAGCAGGGAATAGCTGCATAGATGACAACTGTTAGTCTCTGCAGTGAGATACATGGAAGATGTCACTGTGTGTATGCACAGAAGTCCCTTTCCACTTGTTTCTTAAAAATAATTTCTAGGATGACTCCTACTTGGTCATGGTGTATAATCTTCTTGATGATTTGCTGCATCCTATTTGCCAGTATTTTATTGAAGATTTTTGCATCTATGTTCATTATGGAGATTGGCCAGTGGGTCTCTGTTTTGGTTGGGTCTTTCTCAGGTTTCGGTATCAGAGAATGCTTGCTTCCAGGAATGAGTTTGGGAGTATTGCTCCCCTTTCAATTTCATTAAAGAGTTAGAGGAATAGTGGCATTAGATCTCTTCTAAAGTTCTTATAGAATTCATCAGTGAATCTATCAGGACCTGGGATTTTCTTTGTTGGTAGTTTTTCAACTACTCCTTAAATTTCATTGGCTGACATTAGCTTATTTAGAATTTTTATATTTTCCTGATTAATCTTTGGTAATTCATATGTATGTAGAAATATGTCCATTTCTTTTGAGTTTTCCATCTTATTGGAGTACAAGTTCTTGATGTAGGTGTTGATGATCTTCTGGATTTTTGCAGGGGCTGTTGTGATTTCATCCTTTTCATTCCTAATTGGATGGATTTGAATTTTTTCTTTCCTTTTTTGATAAGATTGGCTCAGGATTTGTTACTTTGATTTAATCTTTCAAAGAACCAACTAACCCTTTGATTCATTGATTCTTTGTATTGTTTTCTTGGTCTCAATTGTATAAATTTCTGGTCTGATCTTTGTAATTTACTTTCTTATTCATGCTTTGGGTTTAAATTGCTCTTTTTCTAGAAGCTTAGGGCTCAACATTAAGTTATTAATTTGAGCTTGTTCTGTTTTTCTTATGTAGGAATTCACTGCTATAAATTTCCTTTGTAGGACTCCTTTATGTCCTATAAATTCCAGAATGTCATTATTGTTTAACTGTAGAAAATGTCTGATTTCTTCTTTAATTTCATCTGTGACTCATTGGTTGTTCATGAGGTTATTTAATTTTCATGTGTTTATGAAGTTTTTGTGGCTTTTTTTATTGAATTCCAATTTCATTGAACTATAATCTGATAATATTTTTGGAATAATTTCACTTCCTTTGCATTTACTTAAGCATGTTCTGTGAAATAGTATGTGGTCTATTTTAGAGAAAGTCCCATGTTCTGCTGAGAAGAATGTATATTCTGTTGTTGTTGGGTGGAATGCTCTGTGGATATCTACTAAGTCTATATATTCATGTTTGGTTCAGTTCTGATATTTCTGTGTTGATTTTTTTACTAGTTGATCTATTTGTGACAGTGGGGTATTGGAGTCCCCCTTACAATTGTATTAGTGTTTATCTGGTTTTCTATATCCATTAATATTTGTTTTATATAGTTGGGATTCATTCCAGATATGCAGGGATGGTTCAACATGTGCAAATCAATACATATAATTCACCACGTGAAGAAAACCTTGGGGGGGAAAAATACATGATCATCTCAATAGATGCAGAAAAAGCATTTGGAAAAGTCCAATACACATTCATGAAAAAACCCCACAGAAACTTGGTATAGGTCTTTATCTTAATCCAACAAAAGATATGTATAACAAATGAACAGCAAATATAATACTAAATGGTCAAAAATGGGAAACTTTTGCTCTAAAAATCAGAAACAAGACAAGGATGCTCACTATTGCCACTCTTACTCAATATAGTTATGGAAACAGCCAGAGCAATTAGACAACAGAAAGAAATAAAACAAATATTGATAGGAAAGGAAGAGGTTAAATTCTCCACCAAAAGATTCCTAGAATAACCCAATTTGGCAGTGCAGAACACAAAGTCAACACTCAAAAATCAATAGCATACCTCTACATAAATAACAAACTTACTGAGAGAGAAGAAACTAGGAAAACAACACTTTTCACAATGGCATCAAAAAAAATGAAACAGTCTAACAAAGGAAGTGAAAGAGTTGTACAATGAAAATTGTACAGTACTCTGAAAAAGGAGATGGAATAGGATATCAGAAAATGGAAAGGTGTGCCCTGTTTTTGGATGGGCAGAACCAATGTAGTGAAAATGGCTATACTTCCAAAACTATTATAAAGAGTTAATATAATCCTAATCAAAATACCAATAGCATACTTCACTGAACTAGAGAAAACTATCCTAAAATTCATATGGATCAAGAAGAAACCTAGAATTGCAAAAGTATTTCTGGGCAACAAGGGCAAGGCAGGAGACATCACAATCCCTGATATGAAGTTACACTACAAAGCTACCATGATTTTTTAAAAAATAAAGCATGGTACTGGCAAAAAACAAAAACAAACAAAACTGACCTGAAGATCAATGGAACAGAATAGAAAAGGCAGAAAGAACTCCAAGCACACTCGCCTACCTTATCTTTGACAAAGGGGCAAAACACCTCCACTGGACAAAAGATAACCTCTTTAACAAATGGTACAGAGATTATAGGCTTTCCACATGCCAAAAGACTCATATTCTCACCATGCTTTAAACTAACATCAAAATAGATCAAAGACCTAAATATAAAAATGGAAACACTTAATCTACTGGAAGATAGAACAGGTAGAACTCTAGAAGATACAAGAATAGGCAAAGACTTTATGAACAAAACCCTAATATACAGAAAATATTACAAAGAATTAACAACTAGAATCACATCAAATTATAAAGCTTCTGCACAGTAAAAGAAACCACCAACAGAGTGAAGACACAACCCACAGAATAGGAAAGTATTTTTTGCCAGCTACTACTCAAAGGACTACTATTTAGAATATGTAAAGAACTCAAAAAAATTGGACCCCCCCCCAAAGAGTTTCACGACCCAATCCAAAAATGGACATCTGAAATGGTAGGAACCAGCCTACAAGCTCAAATCTGACAAAGGGATGATGAAGATGAAACATAAAGAGACACAGAAACAAGTTAAAACCTGGGGGGCCAGAGGGCTAATGTCTCCCTTTGACACAGAGCCCCAAATGACTGGCTCACCTTGGTTTTATTCACTCAGACACAGGCATGAGCAATTCATCTATTTCCCACCTTCCATGGTTTACTTCTGGGTAAACAACTTAACCTCAGGTGTTTTTACTTTTCCCTGCAGCAAGTCAGCACATTTGCATGCCCTCTTCTCAGTGATCGCCAAGGAGGCCAATTAGGCCTCATTCTTCTCATCTGATCTCCACATGAAACAGACATTTCTCAGATGTCAAAGTGGAAATGGCAAATAAATATATGAAAAAAATGCTCAACATCACTGGTAATGCGAGAAATGCAAATTAAAACATCACTGAAATTCCCCTAATGTAGTAAGAGAAGGGCACTGGGGCTTTAACTTTGGCTAATAGAGATTTCAAATAATTTTTTGCCATGCTACTTTTACATTATACAGAGTTGGTGAAAATCGGATGTCAAGCAACTCCGAGACCTGGCCAACCAATTCCAATAGATCACTCCAAGGTCTTCAAAAACTTCTGTGGCTGATAGCTGTGGGCAATGGTTAGCAGGGCAGGGGAGCTCCCCATCCCCACGATTTCCTTTCCTTCCATCACAGCCCTGATTAGAAGGCCATGGAAAGGAGGCCCAGCTTGGACTGCTGGATCATGATAGCCTGGGAAAACAAAGGAGGACTGCTGAAAACAGTGCCCACATGGCCTTGATGGTAAGACTATGAATCTTGGAAAAGGGAACCCTGTGTGATTTAACTATTGCCTCCCAGTGTTTCATGGGGCCTGGCGTGGTAAAATAGTGGTTCTTTGAAAAGGAATATATCCTCTGGTAAAATTGGAGAAGACAAAGAATTGTGGGAGGATATGGCTATCACATTTCTAAGAATCATTTTTTAAATTTTAAAACTAATATGTGTTCATTATAGAGAATTTGGAAAACATGAAGATCCACAGAGGGAAATAAAAGTTGCCTGTAATCCCACCAGCCAAAATAATTATTTTATATTAGGTTATATTTCCTTTCATATATATACATTTGTTCATTCGTGATCATTTCTAGATACTGTTAAAGGCATGATTGCAATGACTGCTTGATATAAAGGTGGCCAGTTCTTATGTAAAATTATTAAGTCTATCATTTTGGCTATTACAAACTTCTAGCTATTAAAATAACTGTTATGAATATTTCTTTACAAAAATCTTTGGCTATCTGCGATTATCTTTATAGGATAAACTCCTAGAAGTAGGATTAGAGAGTAAAATGTGATTATTTTTAATGTTTCTAATATATACGGCATTAATTGCCCTCGGGAAATGTTGTTTCTAATTTGCTTTCTAAATTCCAAGAGCTGAGCTTGTTAGTACAAAGGGTTATTGCAGCTTTATTAGATGAAGTAATCATTATTATTCAATTATGATAATGATTTAGAAAACCTGAGTCTACCCATTTTAAATAGAATGAGATTGATTGGCTCGTGTATTTGGAAAGTCAAAGCTTCACTGTTGTTCTCCCTAGTTTCATTCTCCCTCGGATTTTGTGGTTATGTATGACTTTGTGGTGATGTATTTCTTTTAAGAGGAGAAAAGGGATTCAGTCCAAAACCACTTAATAAAAATCATTCTTAGTAACTAAGTTAGGCTAGGATTACCAAACACTGGATTAAGAAGACCCTGTAACTCCGGTAGGAATTAACAGTCCTGCCATTCCAGAGCCAGAGGGAAGAACAAACTGTTGCTCACAACAACAAAGGTATGTAATTGGAGTTAACAGTCGCTGTGTATTAAATGTCCTAGTAAACATCGACAGTCTTAAAACTTCACCAGCACAACAGGCAAAAGAGGTATTCTATTGCTGTTCTACTTTGCATTTAATTGGTTACCATTGGGATTTAATGCACTTTTGAAAATATCTATTGGTCATTTGTACATATCCTTTATTGAAATATTTCTCTAGACTGCTTTCCCACCTTTCTCTTACAGATTGTAAATTATATTTAGCAGTTTAAACATGTAGAACAGTGACTCTCTGGTTGCATGTTAAACTCATCTAGTGAGTTTCAAAAAAGCATAGGATGACCTCACCTTCAAAGATTCTGGTTTAATTCACACAGCGTATGTTTTTTCAGTCTCTGAAAATTCTATGTTGCTTCCAGGGTTGAGAAATGTTAAACTTTTGAAACACTTTCCTTACCTCTCTTTCATGTCACACTTGGAACTTTGATTCTTTTATAGCTTACTCTGGAATGCTGCAAGATAACAAAAGTATCTCTAGTAAATGAAGCTCTTATTCAGACCCTGGAAAAAAACAGAATGATATGAATATTCATGACCACTTAGTATGAATTAAGTCAAGCAATCAGCCATTTCTCCAGCAGGGTCAATGCAGCAGTGCATTGCTCCTTCCTTTCTGATTAAGAGGAAAAGGCAAAGATGGTCCTAAGAAACCCAGTTTAGGAAGGTATATTTGCAAATAGGGAGGTAAACTGAAATTCATTTTATTGAAAATCAGAAACATATTTACTTCTACCATGGTTGTTTATGGCATTGTAAATGTGTTTACAGAAATAAATGGTGTTATGCTTGGCTTATTTCCACTCCTAAAGAGCCTAAGGAAATATAAACAGACATTTCTTTTAACAAATGACAGTTCTACGAAGCAGTTATTCTGCATGCATCTACCTTCTCCATGTTTAGGAACTAGCAAGGTACTTGTTATTCCCAGGATGTGTTGAGTCAATGAAATCAAATGAGAAACTTTGTTCCTTCCAATACTGAACTGACAAATTGCTTGCTTTTTTTTAAAAATCAGAAACACCTCACTGCTTTGAATCATCAATCAGGAGAAACTGCTGCATAAATATTCCTTTTCTTGGCTGTAACTAAGATGTGCTTCCTTTTTTGGTGTTCAGGAGGACTATTAAGACCTTTGAATATGAAGAAGAAAGTTAGCATTTCAACTCAGTGATTCCTGCCATTACCTTTAAGTATTTATTTGATGAATCATCGTGTATATTTGAAATCTTTACACCTACATCACTGATTGATCATCTTTAATTATCTTACTCAATCTTTGTGCAAATGTATCCATAAGCTGTTTGATAATATTTTATTTATCAAATTATGAAGATATTTAGCATCTTATATATCATTATGCAAAATTACAAATATCACTAGACAGAGGTAAACAATACTAAGGAGTGTTAACTGCCCTCTTGCCCTTAAAATAAAACCTAGACAGAAAATAATCAGCCTTGAAAACTGGAGATCAAAAATCTTAGGTCAAATCAGCCTATTCTTCCCTCACTCAGAGTAGCCACCAAGTAAGAGAATACTGACGGCTCTATTGTTGATCTCTGGTTTTCAAGGCTGATTATTTTCTGACTAGGTCTTATTTCTAGGGGAAACATGGTGGTTGGCATTTGACAAGTAATTTTGTTGTCCTCAGGAAAATATGAGAAGGTAAATTGATTTTAGGGTCTGAAAAAATAAGTATAGAGCTTTAGCAAACACCTCCCCTGCAAAAGACAGAATCTGTTATTTATTCATTTTAACTTATATTTGTATCTCACCGTGTCTAAAAAGTATAAGGGAAATTCCTAAAAGACTTTATTATTTTAGCAGTTTAAGTTGATCTACCAAGCCCAGAGTAGTATTTAAAGAAAATCTCTTTCTTGCCCCCTTGAGAGTTAATAATAAAATATGCAGATTTTGAAAAGTATAATCAGTCCCCATGGAGGTTGCTCCTAACTTCATGATTTGCAAACCCATCAAAGTGCAGCAAACTGTGCAGTTTAGCAATGAGAGAAAAATCTGCTCCTACCCTGTCTTTCCAGATAGGTGCCCCTCCCCGCCTTCTGCAAGCTCTTCATCTTCTTTTAGGTTCATAAATGTAGCAGACAGAGAAAGGCTTATGAATCACAGAGAATCTGGTACAAATTTCTTTCACATGTATGTTAGGAGCACCATAGTTAATAATATTATATTTAGAATTTTTGCTAATAGAGTAGATTTTAGATGCTTTTACCAAAAGGGAAGGGAAGGTAACTGTGAGCTAATGGATGTTTTTGTCTGTTTGTTTGTTTTTTTGTTTTTTAAAAGGGGAAAAGGTTTATTTGGCTTACAGTTTGTGAAAGTTTCAGTCCATAACTGGTTTGCTCCAAGGTAGAGTGGCAGAGGCTCAACAGTTCATGGCTGTGGAAGACAGCAGACTGGATATGTTGATTTGCTCAACTGTAGTAACCGTTTCACTGTGTTTATGTATTTTAAAATGTCAAGTTCTACATCTTAAATATATCCTCAGTGATAATGATAAAAAAACCCTCCATTACATACATATTATGTGACCTTGAGGAAGTTATTAACCTTTCAAACTTCATTTCCCGAATAGCATCATGGGCATATTTAAAAGTAAAGATAACAATATAAAGAGAAGAGAGAAGGAAGGTAGGGAAGAATAAAAAAAGCAATGGAGAGGAAAGAGGGTGGGAGAGAGAGGGAATGGGGTAGGGAAGAAGGAAAGAAGGCAGGAGGATGGGAGAGAAAAGAGATGGATGATGTCATTTGAGTAAAGTGAACAATCTCTCAAGACATGTTAGTTCTTCATCTTGGTGCCCTTTCCTTGACATATCTTATCCCTTAGCCATCTACTCCTCCTCAGCACATTTGTGACACCCAGGCAACATCCTCCACATAGGAAGGATCTGCCACCATCAGGACTGCTGATAGACATGGCCAGGTAGCCCATTCAGACCACAGCATGAAGACAACAAATGGTTCTGGTCTGCTTGAATCAGATTCACGTGGCCAGTGGTTGAACATCAAAGTATTGTTAGGAAAGCCTGAGAATAATTCCTCTGCTATTATTAGGCTTTTATTTAATCCATTTGTCTCACCTAAGCTTTATTTTAAGATTGCCATTATTATGTCCTGTTGAGAAAGCAAGCCAAACATAAAACGAAGACCTCAGATTTGTTTTGTTTTTATCATAGGAGAGGTGGGCAGCAAGAAAATGAGGACAATATAAGATAGTAAATAGCATTTACTAAACCCTTACTAAGTGTGATACAGTTCTTAAAATGACATGCATTTTATTTCATTTCCTCATAACTTTACAAGGTAGGTATGATGATAAATCATCTCCTTTATACAAAGACATTATAGACATAGGAAGATTAAGAAATGACCTTTAATATATCTTTAACTAGAAAATCTAGAGCTGAAATTGAAACACAGACACTCTGATTCTAGATTTTTTGAACATAATATTTATGTTGAGAATGGGCATAGGTTTAAACTGGATATGCCTTTGGTTTGACCATCATCATTTTCCATATATAGAATAATCTGGCTTTTCCTACATAAATTTTGTTAACCTTCACATCTTTTTAGGACAGGGATAGCAACAGAACTTTGTATCAGAAATCTAGTTGAGTATGAAATGAGACAATACAGGTTAAAAAGAAAACTTTAACGGCACTTGGCATAGAGTAATCTTTCAATAAATATTATCTTTAAATAGTTTCACTTTACTATTGAGGTAATATAAATGGCAACATTACTTCATTTTAATTTGTTAATTGCTAATTTTTGTACATTCATCAAGACACAGGCACAGTGGACCTTGGTACAACTGTTTTTCTCTTAAGCATTATTTCTTTGGAAAAAATGAATTGTATCCTGAAAACTTCATACATTTGGATGAAATGGCTTCTGCTGTTAGGATAAACTCCTGAATAGGATTTAAAAATCATTCTGGAGAGAAGTGAACTGTGTACAATCATAAATTGCCACCCTATTATCCAGCTTTCTTTATACTATCTAATCCTTGTTGTTTTGTTGAGGTCATTAAATTGTAGCTGAAGGGCTCAAGGGAAAGCAGTGTTGTGGGAAAATTACAGTTCAAAATTCAGATACTAAAATTCTTTTTGCTCACAGACTTAAGACAAATGAATACACGCTTTGGTTCCTATGTTGTATATACTTGAACATACACAGGTGACCTCTGAGTTTTCTTCAAAAGAGGGGTACGTTACAATATAATAGCTCCACAAGGAAGCAACCTTAAAAAATGCTAACTGTATCAAATCCAGTTTTATAAATGTGTACTATTTATTGAGCTAGCAGACTGAGTAAAATGAGGGAAACAATTTAAGGGACTTTTCTTCCTTTTAATGACATTTTAAAAAGCATTCCTGATTTTTCTAAATTCCCCCGATCATTAAGCCTGAATAGTATTTCAACTCTGCAATTTGAAATATTACCTAAGATATTTCTGATCAGTGTATATTGTTTTCAGACTGACTAATTCAAAAGAGACTTTAGTAATCTTCATTGTTATCAAAAAGCACTACAGGTAAGAATAACTGCAACTTCCAGCAGGGAAATACAGGTGAAGAAAGCAGAGCAGGAGAAAGGGAATAGAAATTCATAGCAGAGAGACTTAAGTGAACAGAGGATGGGGAAGACAGTCTGGAGGAAAAACAACATGGTGGTTTCTCTAATTGCTAGCCACATCTTAGGCCCTCTAAATGGCCAATGGCCCCAAGGAAGAAAATGAATAGCTTCTTTTCTTCCAGAATGTGTAGTAAGTAAAAAGGTTTTATTTTTATAAAGATTGTCATAGTTTGAAGATGCACTATTTTGTTGTATAGTAAAACAAGCCCAAAAAGGATGAAGAAAGAGGAGGAGGAAAGGGGGATGAATAGGTGGGAGGAGGGAGAGGAAGCAAAGATGCTACTGGATCTCTTTCTCTTTTGCTGACCAAATAAACATTTCATGATTTTTTTGCTACTCATAAAAAATAGAAAGTGATGATAGAAGAAGAGGATCGAAGAGCAAAAGAGTGAGAGCAATGATGGGAGTGGAGAGAGAGGAGAAAAGGAAGAAGAAAAGCCTGGGTAACAGGATAAACACACTTGAAATTTCTTGCTATCCTGGGTAACAGATGTTTTCAGTGGATATTTTATCTCACACATTAAATAAGTTTCCAAAAAGACCACCCTGTTGTGGGCACAGCCATGATGCTATTTTTTGCCAGTCCAGGAACTAGCTACTTGCCTTCAGTATGCTGGCAAGAAAATCAGACCTACAAATGACACACTTTACATGTATCACTTTTGGGCTACAACATTATTTTTAAAAGCAAATTTGGGACCAAATTATTTTCTATATGCTTTATGGATCGTAGTTAGAAGCTGAATTGATGGATCTAAGAAGGGAAATCATTTCTCATACCTATCAGAAAGCATTCCTGATGACCAGAGTTATGGGTTAAGATAATTGATCCTGAAGAAAAATGGAGAGAGACAGAAAGACTGAGAATGGATAACTTGTCCACTGCAAGATTTGCGGCAATGTAGTCAGATAATTGTTTGAGAACATCATCTTAAAGAATAGTCAGGAGAGAATTAATTTCTTCATTTACTAAATACAGTGTCACCCACTGTGCTAGGTGGATGAAGAAATAGACACAGATCAGATTCTTACTTTGCAGTTTGAAATACAGTAGATTCGGAGAGACCGATGAGGCTCTTGCAGTCTCCAGGCAAACAGTGTGAGTACACTGGGCTAAGGAATTATGGATATATTGGAGATGGGGACAGAGAGAATTAGAAATAATGTGCTATAGTACCTTGGTTTATGAACACTTTTGACTGAGAACAATTTGGCCCACATACAGAAGAGTTCGGCAAAATTTTATTTCTATTTGAGAACTCTGCATTGGGTGACAGACATGACCATGGCAGTGGAATTGTGCAATGAATTGTGGAATGAATTAGAAGCACTACTGTAAGTGAGAAAATGTTATTGGGTGTGGGTAGTGAAGCAGGGGGAACGTTCCATTAAAATATTGTCTTTCTGTTCTGGACTGGAGGGTGGATAGTGACATCATTTGCTGAAATGGGGAACACTGTTGAAAGAGCAGATGTGGGAAGGCAGGAACTTGGATGAGTGCCATTTTGGCTGGGTTTTTTTTTCTTCTTTTTTTGGCTTATAACTGGATTCTTGCTTTCATCAATTTGATTTGATAATTTCATTTGGTACTTGAAACACTGATTTTAGCTAAGCTTTTGGTTACAGTGACTGTATACCTGAAATATTCTCTGGCATGCACCCTGGCACTTTCCAATCTCTGTTATTGGTAGTCCCGTCCTTGCCTTCTCACTCAGGCTTTTGACTGGCAATGGGGAAGGTGGAGAAGTTTGTCAGGCACTGATTTCACCTCATTGAGGGGTGAGGAGAATTTCATTAATGTACTGTTATCTAGTGCTTTTCAGTTCAGAGGTCTTTATAACCTGTATTACTTATGGGTATTGATATCCTGTTGCATGTTGTTAAAGAGAAGAGCTACATAGACATTTTAATGTGATGGTGAAGATATAAACTTTTTTTAGTATTCTTGTGACATTGAGTCATATACAGATCCTCTGACATGGTTATTTCACTCATAGGTACATATTCTGGAAAAAGTCATAAATATATTTTCCAGGACCCATGAACAGAAATTTATATTACAGAATTATAAAATTTGAGAAATCTAAATACAATATCTAGAAAAAGTGGAATGTTTAAATACATTTTGTCTGTTCATAAAACAGTGCATCTATAGTAATGAGACCAAATCAAAGATATGTTCAACAAAGACAATCCTCATGCCCCTGAAGTCTGAGGCTCACATCTTTCTTTTCTCCCCACATTCTCAAAAATGGGGCAAGCTGTTTATTCTGTTTTTAAAATTTGGTTCTTAGTCACAGTGGCTTTCAGAGTGTTCTTATATTAGAGGGTAGAACGTGCCCAGAGTCATCTTCTGCACTATATTTACATTGACTAATGTTTTCCTAAAGGTCTTTGTCTGGATTATCATTGTATACATTTGTTCTTTTTAAGTTTTTATTACATTGCTTTTGTTTCTGATTATTAATATAATATGGTACATGAGATCTGTATACATTAACATAAAGCTCACTAAGTCATAACATTAAATAAAAGCAAGTTAAAGATATATACAAAATAATACCACTTATTTTTACTGATATTATTTATTTCTATACAAGCATGCTGTACTTGTGCACCAAGCAGAAAAAAATGGCCTGAAAAACTAGACACCAGCCATTCTCAACCTGGAGGTGGGGGATTTGTCATTCCTCCCCCAAGGACATCCACACAATGTCTGGAGATATTTTGTTTGTAACAACTGAGAGATAATTGCCATTGGCATGCAGTGGATAGAGACCAGGGACACTACTATAAAATATTCCACAGTGCACAAGACAGTCCTCTTGCCTGTTGCTAACAACCAAATAAACAAACAAACAAATTTAAAAAAAGAAAAAACGCCGCCCTTCTCAAAATTCTTACAGTGCTATCCTGGAGAAACTTGGCTACTCACCAAAATTAGTAACCGTGCTTTTCTCTGGTCAGTCAAAATAGTAAGGTACAGTAGTTCAGGAGTATTTCAGCTCTACTTTAATGCTTATTTATTTATTTATTTAGTTACTCTTTTTTTGTAGTATTGGAGGTTAGATTCAGAGCTTTTGCTCTGAGCTACATTCCCAGCCCTTTTATGCTATGTTATTTATTTATATTTTCAGACAGGATCTCATTAAATCACTAATTTGTCCATTCTGGGCTCAAACTTGTTATCTTTCTGCCTTAGTCTCCCAGAGTGCTGGGATTACAGGCATCCATCATAACACCCAGATGATGTTTGAGTTTTAAATAACACTCCCCTTATGTTCTATAAATGTTAATAAATATAAAGAGGCATGAAAGTGATGCATCTATTACAACAAATGGAAGGAACAGAAATGTAATTTTAAGTCAATTAAAGTTTCCCTATCTACATATATCTGATTTTTTCTCAAAGTTTTATTATGTATACATCTGTGCACATATAGAACTATATTTTTAAAGTGATGCATCTACTTTACATTAGGTTGAAGATATTTTTTCACCCACATTATGATCATTTTACCATGTCAATGAATAATTTAAGAAAACAGAACTGTAAATAAGGATGAAAATGATTAAAATGAATAATTGATAATTTGAAATAAGAAAAGGTCCAAGGGTTTGGGGATAGTGGAAGGGAAAGGGGAAAGGAAAGAAGGGAAAGAAAAAAATTATGAGAAAAAAAAATGGAATCAAACTCTGTGTAGATAGGGAAGGGTGGAGGGGGTGAAGGGCGCACAGGTAATGGGGAAATAAATAAAAACCAAGATACATCATGTACAGGTTGCAAGCACCCAAAGATAAATGTAAATGTGTTTTTTACCTAAAATCTACCAACAAAAGAATTTAAGGGAAAAAAAAAAGAACTGTGATTGTGAAGTATTTATATGAATATTCCAAAGTTGTATTTCTAAATTCAAAAATATTTTCAATACTGCAATGTTTATATGTTGAAAATATTTTCAAGTACAGACACACTTGTGGCAAAGAAGTTTATGGAGAGAATAAGTTGTAATAAAAAATATCAACTTCAGTCTAATAATGACCTCTTTCTCTTTTCAATGTTGAGTAGAATTAACATAAATTAATAGATAGTGCACATATTTGAAAATAGAAATTTGAGAGCTGGGTGCCAACTTAGAAAAGATATTACTTAATAACATTGCTATAACAAGAAGCCTACTAAAACAGAAATAATTGCCACTTGTGGTTTAATTATTCCATTTTCTCAAAAACATAGTTTGGAGCTCAAGTATGCATATTGGATAGTGATTAACCTTCAATAGTTATGTAGAGGACACCAAATAGCTTGTTTAAACATCTGTCTTCTTGAAATGCCACTAAAATGAATTAAATTCCAATTTCTATTCATGGTTTAGAGCAAATTGCTCATTATGGTGAGAGGAATAGAGACCTTTTGACAAGTGGGAGGGCACTGAAGTTAGAAATGACTGCCTGTAAGGAGGTCTGTGGCCATGGACAGAGGAGGAAGGTGAAAGAGCAAAGCCCTTCCTTGTCCTTGGCTCTTCCACATTCCTGAAGGCCCCCTGAAATGCTTTTAGGTCACTGGCAGATTCTCATCTGTCCTACCTCTGCCCCATGTATTTGACTTTACATGTCTTCAAAATTATCAGAGGGTTCAATAGGACAATTAGAACTTATTTTCTAAAGTGCTATCTATTCAGAAAATATTTTTGTTCTCCTTTGGCAACAAAGTGATGATGCCATGATTCTACTGAGATAGTGTAAGCCTGTAAAGAGAAACAAGTTTGTCTAGGTAAAACTGAGGAGTCTAGAAATAGAATTCTTATTGACCAGCCATGTAAACCCTGGACAAGTTACCTAACCTCTCTATACTCAGATTCCTCTGTTTTCCTCATAGTAATAACTCTCATTTGTATTTCTGTGGTTGCCTAAGGATTAATGAAGTTGTCTTCTCATGTTTGTACTGCTACAATAGAATATCACAGACTAGGTAATCTGTAAACTATAAAAAAAAATTTTTCTCACATTTCTGGGGCCTGGAAATCCAAGATCTAGGTGGTGGCCTGTTCAGTATCTAGTGAGGGACCAGATTCTTTTAAGATGATGCCTTAAATGCTGTGTCCTCCAGAGGGAAAGAAAGCTGTGTCTTTGCTCATAGAACGTAGAAAGACAAACAAGGGTGAAATCTCTTGGTCCAAATCTTTTATGAGGCCATTAATCCATTGAGGCCTACTCATCTCAAAGGTCTCTTCTCTTAATATTATCGCATCGGCAAGATGTGACCTATGGATAGGATGCATCTAATCCATAGTACTGGTGATATATAAGGAATAATTTTTAAAATACAGTAAGTGCTTAAATTAACAATTAAAAATATTTGTTACAATAAAAGACACATTGCCATTAATCCCCCTCAAAATACTTATCTTTGCTTTGAAGACACTTATTTCATTGTTCTTCCCACTTTCTGAAGCAGTGTTGAAAGTTCTTTCATGTACATCTCTTCATGGTTGCCTTAATGTCTTAAATTGATTCAAAACTTTTACTCTGTAAAATAAAAATATTAAATTATGTCCTCATTCACCTTTTCATTGTATCTGGAACCATGCAGCTTCTAGCTCTTCCATAAAGTCAAAATGATCTTGAAAGGTACATGTTTTGAGTAGGTTCAGGATGTTTGAGGCAACCACAACAACACAATTAAAGGCATTCACAAAAGAGGACTTTCAGAACTGCTTCTAAAAGTGAAAAGAACCATGGGATAAATGTGTTCAAAGTGAGGGGAAATATTTTGAGTAGGTTAATGGCTACAGGCCTTTTAATGTTAAATGTATTAAAATATGTACATTAATCTTATTTTTCAATTAAATTCTTATGTAAAATAGTGTGCTGGGTTCATGCTTCATCCATCCTACAAAATGGTAAGGTTCTCTGTCCTTTCTCTCCCTTCTCTAATGGCTTAAAGCATCTAATTCTCCAAATAAGGAAAGATTAGAGGAGCATTTTAGGGCAGGGTAAAGAGAAGACCAGGGCAACAGGCAAGGCTACATGGAAATGTTCTTCCACCCTAGCCTGTTAGCTGCTTTCTAATCTGCTCTGACCCAAGCCCCTCTTGAGGGACCTGTTTCTGGGTAGCTTTGCTCTCAGCCTAAGATAAATAAATCCAATCTGTTTTATCACTTCTCCCTTCTTCAAGAAGGGAAAAAATGGCTTTCTTTCCCATTCCTTTTAGGAAAATTGACATTTACACATTCATTTACCACTCATTCCTTCAGTTGTTCAATTGTATTTCTTGAATACCTGTTCTCTGGGCCAACATGAGAAAAGTAGCTGAGTAAAATGCAGACTCTACTCTCAGAACTCTCATGGTTTATTGAGATGGGAGATATTTGAATATCAGCAAGTAAAGCAACAACAAAAAATCCCTGACCCCCTTTTCTGTATAGCCTTTTCCTCCTTCCTTTTTAACAAACATCTGCCTCTTCTCACAGCTGCTGGTAAAGTGACAGAACATCAACATTCAAGACACAAAAGCTGTGGCTTACATTCAATTGTCAAATATCTAGCAGAAATTCTTCTTGGAATTTTGTAATCAAGTAACGCTTTTACTTTCCTAGTCTCTCAGAATACACTGGTATTAACTATTATTGGGTTTCCTCCCTATTTTCTCTGTTCAATGAAAAATTTGTCAATATTAAGGGAAAAAAAGCAAATTTTGACTTGGATCCTATGATGTAAATCCAATGTGAGAAAGTATTGATTTCTGAATAAAGTATCTATGAGGTTGTTGTGATAAATTTTTCTAATTGTTACAATTTTCACTATATTTTTGTTTTTATAACCTATTTTGACTTAAGGCTGAGACCTTTTCTAGTTGGACTGGTTGCATTAAAATTCTTTTCTGATTTATCCAGAAAGCTTTATCATAGAGGCTGTAACTTGAAAGCTTGGTAGAAATAATAGATGCCAGAGTGGTATCTGGTCAATCCATGAATCATGAACAAGCTCTACTCTACTAAGATTCTTAGGCACAGAGTGGCTCCTCAAATACGACAGTCAGACTGAGTGATACATGGAAAATATCTTCATGTTATTGAGCAGGAGCACCAAAATATAGGCTTAAGAGCCCTTCAGCCTCCATCTGCAGAACCAGTTTTTTTTCTAGGGTCTAGAACTAAATATTTTCCTAAATGTGGAAGAAATCCAAGAATTCCTAGGTTTTTATATCATTTGCTTTGCTCAGTATTACTCTGATCTAGAGCTGCAGTTCTAACAGTGTTTTCAAGTGTCCTTGATGCTCAAACCCTTGCAGTAGACACCGATTCCAGGAATTCAGTTTCTTAGTATTTTTATCCAAACAAGTTCTTTTATTTTTCAGTACTGGTGATGGAACCCAGCGCCTTTCTTATTTTGAGACAAGGTCTTGCTAAGTCACTAAATTGCCCAGACTGCCCTCTATCATATCACCCTCATGCCTTAGCCTCCCAGAGTGCTAGAATTATAGGCATATTCCATGATACCTGGCTCCAAACAGATTCTTTAAGGACTGAATTTTTCCCCAGCATTGGACAGTCTTCCTAAAGACAAGAATCTAGGGTTTAAATGCTAATCTCTTTGTTATGGCTTGTGTTTAGATGTCCCCCAAAGCCTCATGTGGTCATAGGTGGGGCTTTTTTTAGAGGTGGCTGGATTTAGAGTGTGTAATTCATTCACGGTACAGTGCTGGGATTAAGGGTGTGTGACTACTAAATCAGTCCATTGATTGTTTTGGCATTGCCCTAATACTGGTAGCATAGATAGACTATAAAATGGGCAGAAAAAAGTTTCTAAGGTCCCTTGTTGCTTAGCTACCTTCTGTCTGCCATGAACTGTTTTTCTTCTGTGATGCCCCTCTGCCATGCCACCCTGCCTTGGAGGCAGCTGTTTATGGACTGAAACCTCTACAAACTGGGAGATAAATAAATCTTTCCTCCTTTAACTTTGGGTGTTGGTGTTTTGTCTCAGCAATAGAAAAACAACTAAGACACTCATACTAGGTATTAGAAATCCAGAGTCCATCCCTGAATTCAGAATTTGCTTGACACACAATTTTCAGTTTAAATCTAGCACAACTAATATATCTACCTAATACATACTGTGTATTGGACTAGACCTCTCTACCTTCATTACTCTACTTGTCCGTTAAATTTTTTTATACTTCTTTGATTGTGGTACTGTCTTTTTTTTTTGGTACCAGGGATCAAACTTTGGACCTTGGGTTCAAGGGAGGTGCAGTACCACTGAACTAAATCCCCAGCCCCTACTTAGAAAAAAATACTCTCTTAATAACTGGCAAGCATCTGAGACACAATGGTGTTTGAAATAGGACATCATCTTCACAGGGCTTCTGTTCTAGTGGAGGATGCAGACAAGGAAATAGGTAGTTCCAACAGTGTGAACAAATAGTAATGGAAATGATGAATGGCAAGAAATAATTTAAAGGAAAAACTGATACCCAGATACTTTGAGTATCAGACTGGGGGAAGTGGTGTTTAAATTGGCACCAGAAGGTTAAACCAAACAATGGACAAGTGAGAGAAAGTTTAGAGAGGCTATATCTGGAGGAGGAACTATCTTAGTCCTAGCATAGTTGAACACAGGAGATGAATGAAAAAGAGTGCACAGTATATGCAGTCACTTTAAAAAGAGGCTTGAGAAGCTGAGTGGTGACAGGAGAAGCTAGTCAGGGTCCAGATCATAAAGGGAAGAAATTTGGTCTCTGTCCTAACAGCACTGTGGAAAACTTGAAGCCTTTTTGGAGAGGGAAACATCCTACCATGTGAGTTTGCAGCCTACTGGAGTTGGACCACTGATCTGGTGCACCCTACTTGCAGGCTTCTGACAACCAGTTATATCAAGTTTTAAGGGAAGGGTCTTTTAAAATGAACCAGAAAGCTTTATTCATATCTGAGGGACACATTATCATCTTTGTGCTCGCTGTGGATAATTTCCCTAAAAATAACTCCTTTATCTGACCACAGGCAACTTTGAATGCCAATAATTTCACTATTGTTTCTAATGAGTATGAGGTAAAATTTGAAATGTCAAACCCTACCAGGTGCTTTGTTGTGGGAAATCCAGCCAGATTGTTCTCCAGGTGCCACCCTCAGAAAGAAAACATGGAAATCTAATTAAAGTGCAGCTTAGGTTGCGTTTTACTAAGGCTTTACAATAAGTGTACCTAATAGCTAGGGACAAAAGACTCTTATTTGTAATCTGTGTTCATACCCTTCTAGTCAACCTTATATTTATTTTTAAATATTGAAAAAGCAAATGAACTTGCAAGAATACAATAATTTCTTTAAATATGTAGTATCCACCAATTAATAAATGTTTCAGAAAACCTGCAAATGGCTATGGATCTTATAAGCTGAAAAGTAAACTATTTTTCTCCCTCTGTAGAAACCGTGACAAATATGTTAGAACCAATTCTTACAGAATTAATATAATGTATCAACAAGGTGCTGTACTCTGCAGAATAACTGTGATCTTTCTTCACCTTTCTATTCCTTACTGGAGCTAGAATGGATGGGTGAGATGCAGATTGTTGTTTTTAAACAGAAGAAGAATAATTTTCTACTCTAGCCTTTACCTACCCTTCCCCCTTAACACATACATATGTGTGTATGGAAATGTCCAAACAGCCAGGTGTTACCTAGATGACAAATCCAATTTTTTTTAAATTTCAGAGCGATTTCAGTAATTCCAATTAATACTTTGCTAATTTTCAAAAAATAATGATTCAAGAAACATATCTTCAGTAAATCATATCATTCAAGAAATACAAAACATGAAACACTTGGGTAAAAATAACACAAGATAGGAAGACTTCAAGGGAAATCCACAGAGACAAATACAGTACAGAAATTGAAACCCAAGAAAGAGGGGGAGGGAGGGAGGGAGGGAAGGAGAGAGAGAGAGGGAGAGAGAGAGGACTGCAAAATAGAAGATAAATAAGAAGTAGAGAGATATTTTTCACATGTATGGGGAACAAGAAGGGGAGGGAAGGGAAGAAAAGAGGTTGGAAAAAAAAACTGAAGGAGAAAATGATTAAAATATAGCTTTTGCAGATTGGAAGGGGACCAAAACTTAGAAGGAGTAGGGAAGGAGAAGAGGGATAGGGGATGGAAAAGGAAAGAGAGGAAAAAAAAGAGTTGGTATGAGTTATGTGCATGTATCAACTCCCATGATAACTGTAATCATTATGTACTACAAACATATACTAATAAAAAATCTCTATAAAATACAAACCAAACAGCATTCAAAAATTTCTGGTATATACATTTCAAACCTTACTAATTTATGATATTCTCAACCAAAGCTGCCTATATTGTGTTTTGTTTAGTTCTTCTAATCAGTTTGAGTTTAGAGTATTTATTATCTGAAATAAGTTTAAAGGTCTAATTTGAATATTCAAGACTATGACTGTATTATGTTCTGCAAATATTTTGATATCATTCTCATTGTAAAACTGAAATGGTTAGACATCCTATCTTATGGGTAAAAATCAGATTAATATCTTTTCTGGACACTTTTTTTCATGCAAATTTGCAATATATGTCCTGGCCCCTTGAGTCACTAGACAATGAAATGGACATATTTGGACTCTGGGACTTTTGCCGTGTTCCAAAGTACACTGTTAGTTATCAGTTCTATTTTCAAGCTTCAGTGAAAGTCTTCTTGGCCAGGAATTTTATTTAAGCATTTTCTTTTTCTCTCTGAAAGCTTTTCTAATATAAGATTTAAGATTGAAGTATAGCAATGGCTTTCATTCCTTTTTTTCCCCTTTTTAACCATGAGTATCCACATAGGAGATTAAGGAATGAACTGGAAAGCAGCCAATGTACAGCCTTACGTTCTCGCCTCTCTCACATTTCTCCTCATTTCCCTCACCTCTGTTCCACTTTCAAGGTGAAATGAGGACATGAGAAGGACAGGTGCAAAGTGCCTGGATGGCAATTAGTCAAATAAGAGCAGGACCCAGAGGACAATGACCTATTGTTTTCTGTTCAGTTACTTCAGTTAAATCAAACTGCCTTTTAGGATTTCTATGTTTCTTATAAAAATAATTGGATATTTAGAAAATATACTTGTTCATATCATCTAATTCTCATTTCAGCCCAAAACCCAGCTATAGGACAAATTACTGTCTAGCTCTTTGGCTTTCTACCTCAGCCTATAAAAGTCGACCTCTCAGAATTCTCAGGATTGTGAGAAGCTTCAGTCTTTTCTTTTTCTTCTTATTGATTGTTGTGCATTGGAAGATAATGCTCTGTCTAATTTTTGGTATAACTAGAGTCTGATATCCAGAGGTATAAGTTTCCTATTGTTCTGAGTTTACGTGTTTACAGTTTTGCACAAAGTGATCTTAGAATCTTGGCATTTTAACTTCTCTTAGACTTGCTCTTTAGACTCTGTGTAGTCAATAACAGAGCAGTAGGCATGGGTTATCTTGTTACGGGCTTTCCAATGTCCCAGAGTCTCATACTCATAAGATCTATGATTTTAATCCCTTCAAACAACTCTCTCTCCCAAAAACTGTTTTTATGTCCATTTTCAGATGTAGAAAATGTCCCATAGATGCTAAAGCCATATAGCTAATGAGTGGAAGAATGAAAGTTTGTTACTTGTAATAAGAGATCTGAATAATACAGATGAATCTGGCTCCAATAAAATGATTTTTTATTCTTACTGTCCTGTAACACACACCCTGTGATTTCTAGACCAACATATGGTTGGGAGGTAGGGGAGTACATTTTTTGCTTTAACGGTTACCTTCGTTTTATACCTGGGTACAGAAATTGATTGGAGAGAAAGCAGTAGCCCAGGATCCATGCATTCTATTTCTTCCATCCCTCTATGCCTTCCCTAGTGAAGTACATACACATTATCATTCACATCTGAAAGCTTCATTACAGAAACCTCAAAGACTATGGGAACTATGGGAACTTTCTTGATCCATCCAAAAGTAATAGGTTTTGGTCAAAATTCATTGTACAAAATATGTTCCCTAACTGGCTGCATAAATGATAAAATCTAAACTCTAAAGCTTTATACAGAAAATGTACTTCACTAACAATTAAAAATAGAAAAAGAAACATGGAGATTGACCATACATACCTGCCCTGAACTGTCATTCTATTGCATGGTCTTCAGAACCGAAGTTCTTTCTTTCTTTCTTCTCTTCCATTTTTAGTCATCCAGATTGGCTGCTGGAGCTTGAGTTATCATCTATATTACAGATATCAAGAAAGAAGAAGCTCAGGAGCCTGCCCAGAGAGGAGCTGCTTGGGCACGTGGGCTCCTGTCAGAGGCCCACCATTCCATCCCTAAGTGTGGGAAGATCCCAGGGAGCAGCTCTGTGACCTGGACCAGTGCAGCTGCAGGCAGATCCAAGCTGGGGCTCTGCCCCAATCCAAGAGGCTCAGGCACACCCACCCAAGCTAAAGGCCTGCCCACAAAGGGGGATGCACAGGTACATGGGCTTTAGCCAGAGGCTCACCATACCATTGGTCACAACCAGGGACCCACCTGGAGAAGAGCTGTACAGGCACACAAGCAATACCTGGAGGCTTGCCCTGATACCATTGATAAGTGCTTGGAGACCCTAGCCAAAGCCTGTGCAGAAAACAAACGGGGGTACACAGCCCCCAACCAAAGGCCCTCCCAGACAATAGCTACACAGGGGCCCCAGTGAGAGGCATGCCTAGATACTATTCCAAGTGTGCTCAGACCCCAGCCAGAAGCCCACCCAGACAACTAGAAGGCCACCATTCTGAACCCAGGAATTGGTGTACTGGTGAGCAGTAGAGTAAAGGCTACTCGGTGGCTTGCTGAGAATTCAAGACCACTAGGAGAGCAAAAAGTCACCTCAACAAAGACATAGCAGGCTGCATCTGTTCAAAAGAGAAAGCATGCAAATAAGTCCCTAAACTAGACTTCCAGATCACCTGAGGGAATCCCAAAGGGCAAGGAGATGGAACAATCTGATACTCAACCACCTGGGCACCCTGAACTGGCAATGAAAAGGAACCTAAAAAAAATGAAATCAGAAATAATTTCTCAGATAACAGCAGAGATTGTGCCCATAATACAAGACATGATTAATAATCTAGAGAGGACACAGGAAAAAAAATAGAGGAGCTGAGGAACATGATGGAA
>NW_004624784.1:4536157-4548700 GCF_000247695.1 Heterocephalus glaber
TATTGTTTTCCATCCTTTGACTTGCAGCCTGTAAATTGCTTTTTTAATTAAATGTGATTTTTATATGCAGCATATTGTTGGATCTTACTTCTTGATCCATTCTGCTAGTTTCTTTCTTTGGATTGATGAATTGAGATCATTACATTGATGGTTATAATTGATATGTATTGACTTATCTGTCATGTTATTTTCCTGTTGTTGGTTTTCTTTTTATTTCCCCTTCTGTTTACGTACTTGCCTTACCTTGAGTATTCATTCTGTTGGGATTCATGGAGTAGTAGTCTTCATTATCTCTTTCTAAAATATTCTTCAGAATATTTTGGAGTGCTGGTTTAGCAGTCATGAATTTCTTCTGGTGTTCTTTGTGACAGAAGTATCTTATTTCTCCATCAACTTTGAAAGATAGTTTTGCAGGATACATCAATCTCATCTGGAGGTTGTTTTCTTTTAGAGCTTGAAATACCTCATTCCGATCTCTCTTCAACTGGAGGGTTTGTGTTGAGAAGTCTGCTGTGATTCTGATCAGCTTTCTTTTATAGGTGATTTGTTTCCTTTCTCTGATAGCTTTTAGTATTCTGTTCTTATGTTGAATTTCTGGAATCTTAACTATTATATGCCTTGGTGTAAATTGGTTTTTCATCATGGCTAATTAGAGTTCAATATGCCTCACTTATTCATATTTCAAATTCTTTTTCCATGCTTGGTAAGTTTTCTGCCAATGCTTCTGTGAGCAGATTTTTTAATGTGGTTTTTTTCTCTCTCCAGCTTTTTCATTTACTCTGATTGGTCTTGTTATTCATCTGCATCATCTAGCAATTGTTGGATTGATTTCTCATAGTCCTTTGCTATTTTAAGAAATCTTTCATTTTATGATCACTAACTGCAATCCTGTCTTCTACATCTGATATTCTATTCTTACACTGGAGGATTCTGCTGCATATATTTTCAGTACAATTTTTAATAAAACCCCTGGAACCTCTCCTGGAAGCTGTTTCATGGATTCCATTTCTTTCCTGTGTTGGGCATTCATGTTTTCCATCATTTTCTTAAGCTCCTCTATTTTTTATTTTTGTACTCTAGAGTCATTAACTGTGTCCTTCATTATGTTCACCATCTCTGCAGTTATCTGAGAAATTATTTCTGATTTGGTTTTTTTATAGCCTCATTCTTCTGCTTTTTTATGCTGTTACCACTTTAGAGGGTCCAGATAAGCAGCTTTTGACTTGTTCTACCACTTTGCCTCTTGACTTGCCTTTGGTAACCCAGAAGTCTGGGATTGCATCTTGCTTCCATGCTTCTCACATTCTATTTTTTTTAAGTTTAATTTCTTGATTGAAACTGTTAAATCGCTTATGGCAGGTAGCTTTATTGGTATTATTGAGAACCTTTAGGAAATGACTCAGAGATCAAGGCATATAATAGTTAAGATTCTCAGAGATGCCTTCCACGTATAGCTGGCTTTTGGATTTTGAGTCTGTTTCAAGATTCTACCTCTTCAATTTATTGGGGATGAGATTTTGCTGCCTATTTGGGTATCCCCTCATTCTTTGGTACTGGGCTGTAGTATTTTTTGTGACCTTTAGACAGTCTCAATCTTGGCATACCAGGAAGAACAACTGATTAGAATAATTATGTCACCTTGGCTAAAGTTGTATGGTCAATAATAATAATAATAGCATCAAACAGCCTAGACAGACTGTGGTAACTATTAATTTGCCACCTTGAACCATAAACTAGATTTGTGGTAACATAATGAAATCTAAAACAAACCAAAAAATTGTACACAGTAAATATGCCCTCAGTATGGTGATTTTACCTTCAGGGCAGAACATTTAAAAGGGAGTAGGAAAAATAGAGATATAGAAGAGGAAGGAATTAGAATCAAAGATGGATGACAAAAGATTATACAAACTTAGGAAAACTGGTGAAGAAGACAGGAGGGAAAAAGAGAAGGAAGGAGTAAAAAAACAAGAACAGAACATAATAAAACAACAACAACAAAAAAACCCCTAGAAACAATGTTGACCCTCATACAAAACCAAGAACCAAAAAAAAAAAAAAAAAAAAAAAAGGAAAGAAGGAAAAATAAATGTCCATTTAAGAATGTGTCTCTCCTGTTATGGTAGACAGCATGGGCAGATGGTGCCCAGATCCACGTCAATTAATCCCAGCAAACCAGCAGTAAATTTATGTCAAGGTACTGGATAATTCCAGAAAGGCTGCACCTTTAGTTCCTCTAAAATTCAGGCTGGTTTCTGGCTTTGAAGCTAGAGCCTGAGTTGTTCAGCTTGCAACATTCCATGTGCCTCTTGCTGGCTTGGACTCAGTTCTTTGACCTCTTGCTGACTTGAACTCAATTTTGCCTCACCCTGACACCGGGAGCTGCTAGATGGAGCCAGCTTGTACTTACTCTGAGTTCTGGCCCCTCTCCAAGATGACTACCAGCCAATCACCCTCTCCTGGAGGATGTCTGAATAACTCACCAGTCACTGCAGTCCACTGTGTCCATTGCTCCATTCCACTGATGTGTTTCTCCATGGAGGACTTTAGGATTACCAGTAGTCACCATGCATCTGCAGGTTCAAGCTGCCCCTCTCACACAGAGCTCAGGGAGAAAGTGCCAGTTGATACCTCCTTCTGTGTTTAGGTCTCTCTTGTCACTCTCCCTGTGGGTTTCAAATCTCCCTTCAAATTCTTCCTGGGTCCCAGGGGCCCACTTCCATCATTCTTCTCTTCCTAGTGTTGCTATATTCCAGTGTCTGGACACCAATCTCAAAGATACTGTTTCTCTGCTGTTCACTACTCTGATATCTTTCTGGATGTCCTTGGTTAGCTGTAGTCTTCTCACTGTCTTACTACAATCTGGGATGGATGGTTGAAATTAAGGACTTCCCTGTAAAATATGCTTGGGTTTGAATCCTGAGTCTGCCTTGAAATCTCAGTGAATCTGTCTTCACTGGGTCTGACTTTAGTGGCTGTGGCAGAGATGGTAAATTTAATAGAGCCTTCATGCTTTCTCATACATAGTCAAGTAAAGCCTGCATTTTCCAATGTCCATTTCAGTTTGATATAGCCATGTGAACAGTGTGAGCTTTATGAGCTTCAAATCTATGCCATCACATACAGGGGCCTATACTAGAAGGTCATGCTTGGTTTTATGTGCCACCATCTTTGTCTTGAAATTCTTAATTTTTGAATGAGGATCTTTAACTTTTAATTTTGAACTGGGACCTCTAAATCATATAATTAGTCCTATATGTAATTAATGGAATGGGAATAGGACCTTCAAAAATTTATTTAGTATGGCATCTCTATTTTTTCCACCTAAAATGAATCAATATTTCTTTCTCTCTCTGTCTGATTCTCTCTCCTCTCTCTCTCTATATATATAATTATACATAATACTGTATATAATGGATAATTTTTATATATGAAATTAAGTGAGATCTAAGTGTAGTAGGGCAATACATGTTGCACAGTAATTGTTCAATAAAGGCAGATTTTTTAACTGAGAGAAGTTAATATTTCCCTCACAGCTTCTATGACTTCACCACACTAAATGAAATCCCTATGCAAACTTGAGTGTGTCCCTAATGTGATGGAGTACAGGGAGAAAAAATGAAATATAAAACATGTATTTTATCTATGAGTAAATCAGACAATTTAATAAACGTTTACACTTCCCCAAATGTTGGGAAAATAAAAATGGGAAAGAGGCTCATAAAGCATGTACAACCTATGAGGTAAGCCTGACACAAACATACATAGATGTGGTGCAGGGTTGAGACAATTTGAAGTCTAGTATGCTGAGAGTTTGAAGGAGTGGAGTGTCTGGGAAATTGACCTTATGGAACTTTGGATCATATGTTCAGATAAGAGACATGAGGCAAATTTATGGTATTCCTATAGGCCAAATTTAGGGGCTTTGCCGGCAGGCTACTTTGACATTGTTCAGTCACTAAAATCAAGTTTTCTGAGAGAAATTCTTACTAGGAAAAGGTGCACTGAAGGCAGGGTCAATGGAATGATAAGGCCTAAAGCCATGGGCTGGAAGAAGAGGCTGTTGGTTAGACATTGACCAGAAAACTCTGAGAAGGAGATTACAGTAAAGTGAGCTGCCTGACCCTGGGTCCCTACTCCACACTCACATGAGCACCCCCTCTAGCAGAGATATCTCCTGTCTGGGTGACACAGGGAGGGAACATGTCAGAAGCTATGATCTTTGCTTACAAGCATGTCCTAATGGAGACACAGGAAGAGGAAGGGAAATGGACAGAACACTGTCAGTGAATATTCATTAAGCACCTGTCAAGTAATCAACACGAGAATCCTATGTGACAGACACCTTTGTCTCTTCTATCTTCAGAGGAGAATACTGAAGCTTAGAGGTGTTATACAACTGCTCTAAGATTGTATTGCCAATACCAGAAGCACTAGACCCATAAAATTATCTGATTTTGTGTACTTCACAACATTATTAGACTTCATTCCCATGGTGAGGCTGCAGTATTTAAAAGAGAAGCCTTATATTATGGGTTTTAACAAGGGAAAAGAAAAAGAGAATAGAAGAGAAAAATGGAAACAAAACTTTTGTAAATAAGGAAGGGAAGAGGAGTTGAAGGGAGGAGAATAAGAAAAAAAGAAGCAACATGTATCATGTACAGCTACAAATTCCTTACGGTGAACGTTATTATGTACATCTAAAATGTACCAATAAATTTAAAAAAATAAGAGTTATGATAGGTTCTTAATAAATGGGAAAGACATGTTTTCAAGTGACCAAAATGAAGAGGTATAAGATATTATTAGTTGTGGTACTCTTCTACACCAGAGCTGTTTCCTTCCAGTCTTACACTGAAATGGTCTCAAATAAAAAGCCTAACTGGGAAATTTACTTCATCCAAGGACCACCTTCAGAAGTTCAACTTTGTGGTAGTTAAATCATCCATACATTTAACAAGTGGGAATTTCCTGTGTGCTAAGCACTCTCAGTGCTGGAATACAATAATGAACACAAACAGTACACTTTCCTGTCTTCAAGGAACTTAACTTCATTTTTCATAACTGAGGATCAGATGAAGAAGCAATACTAGGTGTCAGGTTATTAAGGACCTTGTAGCCCCATTTTAGTAGTTGGGAATTCATTCTGAGGGCCATACAAATCCATTTAAATATCTAATCTAGATGAGTAACATGAGATTTTTTTTGGAACACAGGTCATTCTACAAAATGTGGAGGAGAATTGGAATAAGAGTAGATTACAAATAAGGAATCTTAAGTCTAAGGCTTAGAGGCCTCTGGCAGGGTGGATAACTCCTAAGTTATCCCCTCAACAATGGAAGAAGATGTAGATGTCAGCCCCTGCTGGAAGGATGTGTGATTATTATCTGATGAGAGAATGTGTGGAGTTGAGCAGTGAGGTAAAACATTTCTTTCCTTTGCATACACAGTTAGTTCATCTCCACCTCTACTGGGGATAGGAACCCCTTCTCTTTTCAGCCCCCTCTCTCCTACCATGTTGTCATGAAATGATGTAGGGCTGCACATGGCCTACTCATGGCAGTGGATGTAGGAGAGCCAGGGAACATGGGAAAGGGGCAGAATTTGGAGTTTCAGATACAAGATCAAGGAGGGGCCAGGTGCAAAAGGAAGAAAGAGGCCAGTGAGAGGCCTCTATTACAGTGAGAGGAAGTATGCAGGCAAGGCAAAGGGTAAATTTCTGAGGAATAGCTGTCAACTGAGTATAGTTAGGAAGTTTGGAACAGACAATTTGCTAAAGAGTGAGGCTATGTAGATTGGGCAAAAACAGAGGAGACTACAAAGATAAGAACTGAATAGAAGGGAACCCACATGACCTCTTCAATGAGCTAAGGGAGTATGCAAGTGAGGGTAAGGGAAGTTTTCATACACTAGTTTTAAATATGCTCTGGTGCACAGAGATTCAAACTGCCAAAGAACAGACACTTGTGTTAAACACAGCCTCCTCCCCATGGACCTCTTCTGCCAAGCCATTCCCCCTTGGTCTCCTCACCTTCATAGACACCTCTGTCCTAGTTCTGTCCAAAGTTGACATGCATGCATATCCAGTCATTTCTTTCTTTTGTTATGTTTGATTTCTACCAGACCTCTGAGGATTCTCCTGCTTTCTCTGGCTGTCAGCTCAGCTTATGTTAGAATGAGTGAGAGAAAGCCTGAGAGAGACAAAGAGAAATTATGGAATGATGTGGATTGAATTTACTATCACAAAGAAAACAGTCATCACTGTGAGAGGCTGAGGCAGGAGGATCTCAAGCTGGAACTCAGCCTGGACAATATAATGACTTAGTGAGACCCTATCTCACAATAAAATAAAAAAGGGGTGGGAATATAGTTCAGTGTGAGGGCCCTGAGTTCAACCCTCAGTACTGCAAAAGAAAAGAAAAGAAAAAAATAGAGAAAAGAAAACAGCCATGTATCAACACCTGCAGAATTTAAAGGTACAGAGGAAATCACAGAATGCAACTGTGATCAGATATCTGGCCACCATATCTGCTCAGCCAACAAAAGAGTTTCTCTAAACCTTCCACCTAACTCCGGAGTAAACACACGTGGATTTGAAGATACTGACCTAGTATTCCAATTTTGACAGATTTGGATCTGGTATACTGAATAGCAAGTAATGCTTGCCTGGATATTTCTTAGAACTTCACAGAGCCACATTTATGCCTTTCTTTTTTCAATAATAGATTTTATTTTTCACTAAATGTAGGATTGAGCCCTACATACAGGCATTTTTGTGCAAGTCAGTGAGTAAACAGGGTTTTCCTCTCATCATCAACCTGAATAAGCACTTATGACATAGATTCTTACTGAGTGTAGCCTTTCTCGCATCCACCAGTACACATGTAATTATTCCATTCCATGCCACAAACACATGGCTTTAGGGCAAGGGAAGATCTTTTTATCTTCTGCTCACCCAGCCTATTTGCAACAGATTACACCCTTCAATTGCATTTTCCAGAGATGGCTGTACCAACATACCCCTTCCTACACACTGTGCTTACAATATGATGTTGACACTCCTTCCATTGAGAACTGGGGTCTTGTTCCTTCCTTTTGAATCTGGATGGGGTTCTGACTTGAAAAAAAATGACATTATGCAACTTCTGAGACTAAGATATAAAATGGCAACACAGCTTCTACCTGGTTCTTTTGTTGATGCCAGCCACCATGTTTTAAGGGAACATAAGTCATATGGAGAAGCCATGGGTAGTGTTCCCATTGACAGATCATGTTGAGGAGTTGAGGTCCCAGCTCTGAGGTTGCATCAACCTGCAGACATGAATTAGCCTCCCTCCCACCTTTGAACCACTCCAGTAATTACCTGTGAAGCAGACTTTCCCTGCTGAATCCTGCCCAAATTGCAATTTTTTGAGCTAAATAAATGATGGTTGCTGTTTAGAAGCTTTGGGTGTTTTTATATTGTGATACAAAGAACACCTATCATGTCTCTTTTGTATTAACAGTCACATGACAACAGTCTCTCCCCAACCAGACTCTACACTCCTTAGAATCTGGAGCATTTTTTAGTTTAAAATTCCAGATCTTTTTTTCATCATACATTACACTTTAGTCAAACTAAGTTCCTCACTGGTCTTATACATGAGCTTAGATTTTCAGTCTTTGTATATTTGATAGTCTGTCTGATTTCTTTGTTATGTCCTCATTCCCATCAGTGCTCACCCAAGACTTATTCTTTTTAAGAGTAGGTCATGTGCTATGAAGAATTTCCTGATCTCTGCAGTCAGAAGAGATCTCTCCCTCCTCTGATTTCCCATAGCAGTATAAATGAATTCTCTTACCAGTATTATCATCTTCCACCTTATATCAAAGTTACTTGTTTGTCAATGTTTCTATGATTCCAGATTGTCTTATCTGTTTTACATCCACTTATATGAAAAGTATTTATGGGTGTCTACCATTTATTGTCCAGTGTGCTAGGCATAGGGTACATAGCAGCAAAGGCAATTGTGGCTCTTTCCCTGAAAGATTCTCCAGTTGAGTGAGAGAAACACAATAAATAAGCAAATTTTTACTAATATTCTCTTTTAGGAATTGTAACAAGATCAGTCAGTCCATAGCCTAAAGTGATATCCTATATACATTGTGGTCTTGAGGGGAAACACAGGATATCCAAAGGTCTGAATTTGACTCCCATGGATTCCATGCACCACATGTGAACAGGAATCAAGGGCTCTAGCACTGTGCTTTATCCTCATTGATCAGATTGAGGTATCATATCTGCCTCATAATATTGTATTATTATTACTGATTACACATATAAACATCACTTATGCACTAATAGGAATTCAACTAAGTTATATGTCCCTTTTCTGCCTGTATTCTGTCACTTAGCGTGGAGCTCTGCCCTTGGCTTGCACTCAACTAATGGACTCACCAACTAATGTCTGATACTCAGACCCCACTCTTTTCTCTAATGTATAGAACTAAATTTCTGCTGGCAATTTCTATTCATGTCACTTAGGTGGGAAAGGAAGGAAGGCCTCACTCTTCCTCACAATACCAATACCTACTCATTGTACAAAATCCAGCCAAAGGATACCTTCCACACAGTGCCCATAGATCACCATAATCCACATCAGATGTGTTAGTCCTCCTTTAGTACAATATCATATCACCTTATCCTTCTCCTTCACAACACTTGACACAACTAGATTTTTTAAAAATATCAGTTCTATTTGATGGTAAGTTCAGTTAAAGCTGGGGCTCAGCCTGTACTGTTGTCATGTGCTCCAGCACCAAATAAAGTATCTTCCAATAATTCAATAACCTTTGGAGAATTGAGGAATTGGTCAAGGCTTTGCAGTGGTAGCTGGAATCCTAAGTGAAGTGTAAACTCAAGATGCACCAAGGCAACAATTTTGCTTTATTTAATAACCACTGTTAGGAATAGTTCCAGAGATCATTTTCTATGAACATTTTTATGATCATCCTTCTAAAGATTCTGAGGTCAAGGGGTAGTGGTGGTAGAGTCATCCTTAATAGACCCAAAGATGGTCATTTTGTCAACTAATAGTTTTTCTGGATTGCCTATGGTGACCTACAGAAGGTATAACAAATGAACTGCTTAGATGAACTTCTAACGTTACAGTCAAACCAGCAACCTGCTTCCAGCTAAGCCTATAATAGCTAACCCAAAAAGGAAACCAACAAGTTGAGAGAGTTATGACTGAACTAACTACCTTCCCTGAGAGTCATGCTGTGGTGCAATAAGCCTTCTATGGATGTCAACCCCAAAGACTTTCGAAGCTGACTGGCTTACAGAATTTCAATTCAAAATACAGGTAACAACTGCTCTTCCCTACCATGGATAGGCCCAATCTTCAAACACATTCTAAAATAGCCTTATTAATGCTCTATTCATAATCAAAGGGTTGCAATAATGTACTATCTTTTCTCAAAATATGAATCCAGATATAGAAAAAGTTAAATTGAAAAGTAGAATTTGGAATTTTTTTTGCAAATATTAGCATTAGGTAATTTTGAAGCAATATGAAGTTCAAATCCCCATAGGTTATAGCTAAATAAACATTACATCCAAAATTCAGGATATGGCTCCACATCTGCTTCTCAGCTCAAACCAGGGCTTGCTGAAGCTTTACTGTGTAAGCTTGCATTTAGTCAGAATTGACACATTTAGTACCCTAAGATCCTTATGGCCAGCAATATTTATTAGAAGATTAGATCATAATTTTGAGGCAGGTTATAGAGTTTGAATTTCACATACCTTTTCTTTTATATTTTAATAAATTGGAAGTAATTCTCCTGACAGAAAGGTCTGCTAGACTGAGAGAAGAGAAAAAGAAAAGAACTGGTACCTTTTAATAGGCTGACTTTAACACACCTGAAAAATATTATACAGAAATTGAATAATGTCTATTCCCCTTTTACCATTTCTGGTATTTTTCATGTGCAAGATCCTGGAAAAATTCATTGAGCTCTGCTTCCTTTTTGTTCCAGATGTATAACTTGTATTAACATGAAAAAAGGAGGAAAAGCAAGACTAATGCCTCTCATTTTCTCATAAAATTTTTTCTCAGAGAAGAAAAGGCTTTCTCTTTATTTTACATGCAGAAATATTCTTTGCAAGGTTCTATGAAGTTCTCTTGTCTAATGAGATCTGAATACTGCACCCACTGGAAGAAGCATGTCTTAGCTGTTAGGTTTTATTCTGCAAATGAATGCTATTTTGGCTCCAATCATCCTTGTTTAATAAAATATCTCATAATATTGGTATTGGAACTACAGACAATAAACTTTGATTTATTAAACATTTAATGAGAACCGCATTAGGCACTGTAAGAATAGAAATTCTAATGAACTGGCCTAAGTTCCAATTCCAACCAAAATAGGGGAGGACATAAATACCCTACCAAATAAAAAATATTGACAATGCAAATGAAACAGTGGCTTCAAGACACTGGACATCTTTGTGTATGCACACACATAAACAATCTATTACTGGAGAAAGACCACCTATAAAAAGAGAAAGATAACTGTGTCCAGTGATTACACAGGGCTGGAAATACTGGGAATACCAAAGTACCTATTACTGGAAGATCTTAAAACTCACAGGGCATAAAATGGACTATATCAAGTCCTGCCTCAGGAGTTGGAAACAATTAGCCCTGGTTTGAGCACTGCTTTTTTCCTGCCTAATCTCAAAAAAAACCTCTGAATGGATCAAATTATTTTAAGTGATTTAACTGCATTTTGAAAAAAAAACCAAGAATATTTATAGAAATACAGTATACTCAGCATTCAAGGGGTAAAATTCACAGTGTTTAGTAGCCCATAAAAAGTTGCCAAAGACACAAAGAAGCAGGAAAATAAGACTGTTACTGAAAAATTAATAGTTGAAATTTACCCAATGCTGACACAATGATTGGAATTAACAATGACATTAGAACATGCAATTACTCTACCACATGTGCTCTTAAGTAAATAAAATTAAAGGTATTATAAAATCCAGTCAAAGTTTAGTAGATGAAAATTGCAGCACAGGAGATGAGGAATACATTGGATAGGATCAGTTGCAGATTAGACACTACAGAAGAAAAGATTGTTGAACATGAACACATAGCAATAGAAACTGTGTGAAACAGTTTGGATGTGCTTTGTCCTCCAATGCTTCATGTGTTGAAAGCTTGGTCTTCAGTGTTGTCATGCTGGGAGAGGTGGAACCTTGAAGAGATGGGGCCTGGTGGGAGGTAACTGAGTCCTTAGATGGAATTAATGTAGTTCTCATGGAATCCTGGTTAGTTCTCAAGAAAGAATTGTTATAAGGAACAATACTGGTCCTTCCCTACTCTCTGACTTTTGTCCGGCCATGTGATCTCTCCCTCGCTCAAATTCCACATCCCTCATTATGCCATCTTCCAGGATATGACAAAGCCAAGGAGGTCATCATTTGAAGCTTGAGGGTATTACTTCATCTTGATCTTTCAGCCACCAAAGTATAAGCTACATGAATTTATTTTCTTTATAAAGTACCGAGCTTCATGTGTTTTGTAGTAGAAATGAAAAACAGGAAAACACTATCCAAAATAAAACACAAAGAGAAAGATTAAAAAAAACCCAAATGTGGTGATGATCAGTGGAGCAATTTCAACTGGCCTAATATATGAGTAGAGTCTCAAAGAAAAGGAAAAAGATGGGCTATACAAAACAATTTTGAAGGCATAATAGCAAAATTTTTTTCCTAAACATTTGAAAATTATAAATGCATAGATTCAAAATGTTCAATAAATTCCAAGCATGGGAAACAATAACAATCCTCCAACAAAGCATATCATAACCAGATTGCTAAAAACTAATGATAAAGGAAAAAATGTTAAAAGCAGCCAGAGGAAAAAAGACATGTAATAAAGAACAAAAATTAAGATGACAGGACATTTTTCATGTGAAATTATGTAAACAGTAAAACAGTGAATTGTTTTTAAATGCAGAGAGAACAAAAAACTGAACTGAAAAATTGAAAGATAAAAAGATTCTATAACCAAAAAAAGTATCTTGCAGAAATGAAATTGAAATGGATACTTTTTCAGACATATGAAAGTGGAAATAAGTTAACACTGACAGACCTGTACTACAAGAAATGTAAAATGAAGTCTTTCAGACAGAAGTAAACATAACAAACAGAAATGTCAATCCATGTAAAGAAATGAAGACCACTACATGTAATAACTAGGATAAATATACATTTTCCTTTTGTTTCTATGTCTTTAAAAGATAATGATTCTTTAAAACAATAACTGCAGACATAACAAGAGTTTGTAACATGTATAGAAGTTAAATGTGTCACATCAAATGCCCATAGTCTAGGAGGGACTCATTAGAAATACCACTACCATAAAGCTTTTCTAGTACAAAACAATGTGTTATTTTACCACTTGAAAATAGATTGATAAGTTAAAGTTGGTAATATACCAGCCTAAAAAAACTGACATACAGAAGGAAATTAAAACTAAAAAATAGAAAAAA